>CM020216.1:105274482-105456982 GCA_009819775.1 Phoenicopterus ruber ruber
GACTCTTTCGTATCATCCTCCTCCTCTTTTTCCTTTTTTTCCTTTTTTTTTTTGTTTTCAGAAGGATGCCCACAGACTATTTAAAAATGTGACTGGAAACGGTGTCCCACCTGCGTGCGCTCCTGCTGTTCGGGATGCAGCCAGGTAGCTTTGCGTTTGACAGGAGCTCTTCCTCTCCCAAACATTTCATCTCAGTTAAGTCAAACAAGAAGGTTCCCCTCTTGGAGGCCTCTCCCAGCTCCAGCGCCAAACACAGCACCTGATTTACAATGCTGCCAAGTTAATATCTGATAAACAGGGACCCTGTAATTGTCATTTGCAGTTGAGTGCACTTGTTTTTAGTGATTGTGAACTACTGAACTGCCCCGTGCTATAAATGTCTTATCCTACACTTTGCAATATGTCACATGAAATAAAGGACCGACACAAGCGACTCCCTGCTCCCTCAAACCCCGTTAACTACGATTAAACCACGTTTTAACCAGGTATGTTATATTTTCTCAGCAGAGAAGTCAGAAAATCTGCTGCGCTTCCTCTGACAGTGACGTGCTGTCTCCTTCTTTCAGAGGAGACGGGCTGGTGGCTCACCAGAGAGACCAGCTCTTAACCCTTTCTGGAAACGCCATGAACTCTGCCACGCAGCTGCTGGGCGCTTGCGAGCTCCTGTTATGAACTAAAGGTTACTTCTCGCTATGCGTTCAGGTTTAAAGATATTTTTTACAGAAGTTTTATTTGAAAATGTCAAAGAATAATATATCGGCCACCTTTGTAAATACGCTTAATAATGGATCAGATGGTTTGTCTTGCTGGAAACCCGTTGCTGGGAATGAGTTAGGGAGGAGAGACTGACAAGGCAGCCTTTTCTTTTCTTAAGCAGTGTCTTGATGAACAAACTAGTGCTGTATTTTAAACAAGGCTTTTGCACGGAGCTACTCCAGCACAGTAATTTAATGAATCTACATTTCATGACTGAAGTGATAAGGATGAAACATTTTAAAATAACCAAAAGGTAGATACACCAAAAAAGTCTGATGAAACATTAAATGAATGTAGTGTAACACATTATCTTTGCTTCTGCACATCCAAAAAGTGCAATGAACTAAAACATTGCATTAAGCCAAGAATAAAGCTAAAAATTAAATTGGCTCAGAAAGATCTAGTGTAGTGGTTTATGCACTAAGAACGCAGTAAATTTGGTCATTTAATATCATTCTCTTTACCTCTGATATGCACATTAAAAGCAAAGCAAGACTCACGGTAAAAAGTCAGAAGAAAAGGGCAGAGCTGAACTTTGGCATTTTATATGCTTATCTCTTTTTAAACACACAGTATTAATTGTTGTTTTATTTACTGTATAGTTATTCTCATTGTCTGTTGTTCAGGTGGTGTGAATACCCAGAGACATGAAATATAACAAGGTCTGTTATAGATTAAAACAGGATCCAATAAAGAAGACGTATTCAAAAATATAATACTGCCCCTTCAAATCAATAAATAAAGACAAGCATTTCATACACTAATGCATATATCTATGACCATTATAAATTAGTTGCTTGCCAGAAAATACACTTCTTAGCACAAGTGCCATTATTTAAAGTTGTCTGTTTAATGCACACTTAGTATATTTTCTCATCCAAAGCTGCACTGCATAATTAGACAACATCCATTCTTAAAAACTAAAGTAGATGCCAAAAATGTAATACATAAAGCATGACGTTTTACAAATTTACATCTTCAAAAGTTATGTGTGGTTTCAGATAGAAAAAAATTGCAAAAAGATCACTATATTATAATGGTCCGGGTTTCATCTTAGCTTGCTCCATCTGTCGGCTGGCAGTAATGTAAGTTATAATGCACTCATTCTTATTCAACTTCAGAGAATGGGTATTTTCCAGGGTAGTTCTATTAAGTGGACAACTAGATAGGTGTCTTAATAGTTTGCTGAATTATGGCTGTTTAAGTCTCAGTTAGATCAATGGGTTGATTGCTAGTTCTTTTCCCAGAAGGCATTTATTGTCTTCTAAGGTGAGCATGGATTTCTGTCTGTATTCCCAGCATGGACGGGTCTCCTGCAACCTATTGGTAATAAGCAGCAGAAGCTATTACCTTTTCCACTTGGGACCTCTTGGGAGGGGTCTCCTACCCGCTTCCCACCCAGATGGGTGAGGATGTCTGTCTCCTGCTGCCCTTTTTCAGTAGTATGGAGCAGCCAGGCTGGTGCCAGTCACCTTGGTGGGAGCTGTGACACAGTCCTCTGTTTCCTTGTGGGCCTTCTCCTGCACAGCAGGCCACAACTGATCAACCAGAAAGTTGAAGGAAAGTGTGGGCACGCTGCTGAAGGATGCAGGGGACCTAGAGATGGACATGGGAAAGGCGCAGTTGCTCAATGTCTTCTTTGCCTTAGTTTATTGGTGACGTCCTCTCTCAGGCCTCCCGAATACCTATGGCTGGCAGTAGTGTCTGGTAAAGTGAGGTAATGCCCATGGCAGAATAAGATAAGACTAAGAACTGGTTTTGTAGACTGGGCATGTACAAGGCCATGGGACCAGCTGGGCTGCATCTGCTGCTGCTGAGAAAGTGGGCCAGTATTAGTGTGGGGGTACTCTCTATCCTTTTTAAAGAGTTGTGGAGATCAGCGATATAGAGAAAGATCTAGAAAACTACAAGGCAGTCAGAGTAATGGTAGTCCCTGTGAAGATCATGGACCAAAGCCTCCCAGCACCCATTGTCAAGTGCATGAAGAACCAAACAGTGAAACAACATGTTGGTATTTACCAAAGGCAATTTGTGCTTGATCAAGTTGATTATCTTTCACAGTGAGATGACGGGCTTGGTAGATAAGGGGAAAGCAGCAGATGTCATCTGCCTTGACTTTAGCATAGCCCTTGGCACTGTCTCCACAGAGCCACTGTAGGCAAATTGGAAAGATATAGATTGCAAGGAAGACTACAAGGTGAGTGAAAAACCACCTGGACTGCCAGGCTCAAGAAGTAATATGATCAGTGTTTTGAAGATCAGGTGGCAGATGGTTACTGGTGGCTTTCTTCAGAGACTGACACTGAGGCCTGTGCTCTTTAGTATCTTCATTAACATCCTGAGTGATGGGATGGGATGCACCTTTATCAAGGTTCTGGATGACACCAAACTGGGGCGGTGGGGAGTGGGATGTGGAGGCTTCCAGCATGCTGGGAGCAGGGCTGCCAGTCAGAAGGACCTCAGCAGGCTGCAGAAATGGGCTGACAGTGTTCACCAAAGGCAAATGCAAAAAGTCTTGCATCTGGGATGTAAAAACTGCAACAGTACAGGAGAGAGGGTGACTGCCCAGGCCAGTCTAAAAAAGGCACCTGGGAATCCTAGGGAACAAGTTCAGTATGAATCAGCAGCAGTGAATGCCAGCTGCAATAGAAAGACCGTAGCCAGCAGGTCAAGGGAAGCAATTATTCCCTGCTGTTCAAGCCTTGTGAGACCACATTTGAGTGCTGTCCAATTCTGGGGCTCTGTGGTACAAAGAAGACATAGAGCAAGTCTGGCAGAGAACCACCAGACTGGTCAGATCACACAAGGAGAGGCTGAGGGAACAGTGCTTGCTTGGGGGGGTCAATCTATTTGATGACTCCAGCTACCCGCCAGAAGGTTATAAAGGAGATGGAGCCATCCTCTTGCCAGTGAAAGAATCAGAGGCAATGGAGTCAAGCAGCAGCAATGGAAATTCCAGTGAGATACACAATAAAAATTCTTCATGGTGAGAGTGATCAAGCACTGGCCCAGGTTGCCTACGTGCTGTGAAATCTCCATCCATGGAGATGATACTCAGGTGACCAGACAATGTCCTGGTCAATCTGACCGAGCTTTGAAGTTGGTATTGCTTTGAGTAAGGAGCTGGACTAGATGACCTCCATAGATTCTTAATTATTCCGTGATTCTAATCACCTAATGTATGTTCTTGATTTTCTTTTTATGGTTACTTCACGCTCTGGTATTTAAGAGCTATCACAGAGAATAAATTCCCTGACTCCTGGCCTGCCTCCTCTTTCCCTATTTCCCTATGGTCTGTGGCATTTTGGCTCTGCTTCTTGTCTCACCTGGCAGCCAGCTTGTGCCTCTCGACAGCTTTTGCACGACGCCACAGGAGAGCAAAGGCTAGCGGGCCGTACAAGCTGGCCAGCGTGCCAGGAGCCTTTGTGCTTCTGCCTGTTAATCACAAGGTGCTACTGAGGTGTGTGAGCCGGCCAGCGTGCCAAGAGCCCGTGCATCAGCCACACAAAGAGAAATGAGCTAGCAGCAGGCAGCAGCAGATTGCAGAGATGTGTCCCAGTGCTGTCGGGGGCAAGGCCTGAACCACCCACAGCAATTAGTGCAGTCAGATCAGATGCAGCAGCAGCCAGTTGGACCAAGGCTCGCTGCCTCACCTTCCCACTGGTCTGGTCACTCCCCGTGCACCCTGTCACGCAGGCACCCTCATTTCTCATTGGGAGGGGAGTGAGAATCACATTATGTCATACAGCATTATATTATATTATATTATATTATATTATATTAATTGCATTTATTGTATACACTATACTATATTAGCTACATTATGTTACTTTACATCATGTTATGTGTTGCTCTGGAGTCGCTTTCCCAATCTGGAAGTCTCCATACTGCCACCATGTTTTGGTCTCTGCAGGCGTCCATCCAGCCTGTAAGACGGCTGAAGAGCTGGAAGAGGTTTGCACTCCCCCCTTTCTTTCCTCTCACACAGTGCAACAGATTTCACCAAGCAGCTGAAACTGGAAGTGGGTGTCCTAGCCTCAGGAGAGCGGGGAGCGAGGTCAGATGAGAAGCCGCCTGTTGATAGCCTGCTCTTTGCTTTAGCAGAGACACTAATGTTGGAGGAGAGCGGGGAGAAATGGCAGAGCTGGGTCCCCAGCATCTCTTACTTAAGGACAGATATCTGCTCATCTTAGAGGCAGGGGGATCTCTGCCACAGTGGGTTCACCCCAGTAAATCAGCGTGGCGTTGATTTGTAAATGGTTGGTCTCATTTACTGCATTCCTCTCTGCAAACTGAGATTGTGCTAAGCTGCTGGAGCCCAGCCTCACTTTCCTCCAGCCGCTCACTTCCAAAAAATTATTGACATTGCCTCCAGCCCTCGGATGTTAGTGGTATTTTTGTTTTATGTCTTTCCTAACAAGTTGACACAACTTAACAATGTTGGTCTTGTCACCAGATTATTCTTCTAAATGAGACAGTTATTCACAGTGAGTCATTGAATATTTTACAACATGGTTACAGTAGCTGCTCCGACAGGCACCTGTGTATAGATGAGAGTGTACGTACTGTCACGGCACTGTCAAATAGGAGATGTTTGCTCTACCTTTATTTATACAAACCATTCACCCCCTCCTCTCCCCCGCTCACAGTCTGCCCTTTAATTCTCGAGGTACCATCTTTCCACCTTGTTACTGGGGTGGATGCACAGAGATGGCCCTACCACTACTGTATGCCTTAGGTTCCTTTAGGTGTTTGGGGAAAATACGTCTTATTAGCATTGTGCAACTGGAGATGTGATCTGTAGACAGTTTATTTCCTGGCAGACCAGTGAGCTTTGGGAGAGGGAATCTTTCCTTTGGGCGGGGATGGCTTGGGAAACAAAGTTCGTCCAAATTTTGCCTTTTCACCCTCCTGCTTGATTTATTTTTCTGCTCCTTCTAAAGGACTTTATAGCCAAGAACAGTCAGGATATCTGCCCGACTGCTTATAAAACCACTTTGTGACCATCTGGAAATAAAAATCTCTAGTACCTCCCCCCCACCTGATACCATCCCCAGGGAATGAGTGTGAGTGTATGTGTGCGTGTGAGAGTGTGCGTCTGTGTGCAAGTCTACAGTAACTCCCCAGTTTGTCCAGGGTTTAGGAAATAAGAGCCTAACTTAGGCTCACCCCAGATTTTTGATACACGTTAGTGATCAGAAAGCCTTGCTTATCATCTGCAGGAGGTGACAGGACATCAGAACTGAACCACTTCGCTTCTTTGCAAGGTGTTTTCTCTCCTTTTTAATGCCTGTGATAATACCTGCTTCTCAGATATTGTGGCGCTTTAATTAATTCACTTTTTAAAAGTACTTTGAGGTTCAAAGACACATGTGCTACTTGAATATAAACGATGCTTGTAAGAATTTGTAATTTCTTTGCAGTATCTTGGTTCCTTTTTTCTGTCTCCTGTTTTTTCCCTCTGGAAAATAATTGTCCCCAAACTAGTTAAATAGCAGTAGAGTCTGAGCAACAGCAAAAGGGCCTCTATTCTCTGTCATATTGTACGTTGCACCTTGTCAGCAACACCTGTAAAAAGCTGGTGTAAAATGGCAGCGTGCAGCTCCGCTAGTACTTTACACTCATTTTGCACAGAGTGAACAGACTACACAAGGTGCAAGGCCCAAAGGCCTATGTTCCTGCCCATTTGGGATATGCTCTTTGCATCAAATCTTGAGATTTCTTCCTTTTATTAAAGTAAACCCAAAGGGGTCCCCTAGAGGCATAGCCAATATTCACTCCTTGTGGGCACACAAATCCAGGATTAGCCTGTGGCTGTTCCCAGGGAAAGTGTTCGCTACTGAAGTCTGAGCTAGTGTCAGGCAGGTACTGTAATGGAGAAGACATGCTCTGTCTGTTTATTCATCTGAATTAGGTGCCTCCGGAATGCATATTTGTACACCCCCGGAGTTTGAAACTCCATCGTGCTTGTGCCCTAGGATAAGCCGTTCCTCTGAAACTGGTTTTCTTTCATGTTACCATAAATTCTCCTTCAAGTCAGGAGCATCTGACACCGAAACTATCCTCTGCTAATTTCTCCCCGCTAACACACAGAAATACTGAAGATGGGAGATCTTCCAAATTGCCAGTTCCCTAAAACTGTTACACTTTTTTTTTTTTAATGCCACAGTTTCAGTTTCACTAAGGGAAGCAGAGGGGAAGATTGGTAGATGAATAATCATTAAAGCTAGGTCTGAAATTATTCCAATTCTGCACATCCCCTCCTTTGCAGGAAGATGATGCGGAATCCCTAGCTGCTTCTATAGCTTGCTTCTTTACAAAGGTCCTCCAATGTTAAATTGAAGCAACCCAAAAGCCCATCATCAAAACTCCCCCAAATTCCAATGTTTACACCTTGTTTTGAATCCAAGTCTAGATTTAAGAAGGATAAAGGAGGTCTGTCCATGTACAAGAATATCCTTGGATGGCTAAAAATAATAATAATTAAAAAGCACTGGGATAAACTCTCATTAATAATTCGGTTTTAAGGTATCGTGGTTTTTCTGACACTCTAATGATGAAAGATGCGAGGTGTAGGTACTACAGATACACAGATGTCTATCACAAGTAAAAGCAATTATTGTTATTATTAATGTGTCTTACACCTAGAGGCTCTAACTGAGATAAGCGTCCTACTCATTGTGCATGCAGTCAGACACATTTCTCAGCTTGCCTCATAAGCAGAGAAGAAAGGCAAATAGACATGACCAGGCCAAAAAAAAAAAAAAAAAAGAAAAGGACGCTCACAATGGGATCAAGCTTGGGCTTTTCAGAGGACCTTTTTTTCAGAGAAACCTTAAGTATCATTGCATTTCAAAAGGAGAATGAGAGCTTAACTCTTTTACCCCACTGAAAACCTCAGCCTGACAGACTTGTCTAAGGTCATACGGGAAGCTTGTGGACAGGGGCAAAACCTGTCCAGAGACAGCAATGAAACCCAAATCTCTAGAATGCTTTTGCACAGAAATAGAGTTTCCTCATACAAATAACTGTGTTTGGGCTCATGTCTAGCTTAGATTAAAGAGCGATGGATATACATCTATCCTAGTTACCACCACAACCATGAATTTTAAGGGTTAGTCATCCCCGAGACCTGGAATGGCTCATTCGCATGAGACAGAAATATTTCATTCAGCCTTGCACCCCTAGAAGGCTGACACTCCTGAGCAATGAAGCTCCTTTTTCCTTTCTTTGCTTTCTCGGTGAGTGATCTTGACTGCATTTCCACCAAAACAGAGATGCAATATCTCACAAAGTGGTGCACTGCATGTTTCTGCCGGCATTCATTGGCTGCGCCTCGTGTGTAGGGCAAAGGCTTAGCCTCTAAGATTTGTTGGCAGCCTCCTGCTCTTTGTTCTTCAGAATGTGAAAATAGTGTAAATAGCAGCATCTGCAATTGCTCCTGCTGCTCTGACTGCCAGCCAAGTCAGATCCCCCCCCCTCGGAGAGCAGTCCACATGCTGCACACAGGACTGGACCGGGGAGGAATTATATGCGGTGAGAGTGCAGCCTCAGGAGTGCCGTGAAGAATACGGGCCATCAGACAGGGAGGCAGATAGACTGCCTCCGAGTTCGGCTATTCCCAAATGAAATTTAAAAAAAATCTCTTCCCCACATCATGACCCTTATATATTTTTTTAGGATTTTTGTGACTAAATCTATCTTGCTACCAAAAATGTTTTAAAGAAAGGGAGAAAATAATTCACTCGCTGTTTCTCTTGCGCAAGGAGAGCTCTATTCAAAGAGCAACCAACCTTCCTGCCGTGATCCTATACCTTCCCGTCCACATTCTTACACTGAACCCATCATTACAGTTCAGAGGTTTCACCAGCTAGGTTCACTCTTTTTCTGTTTATGTAGTGGTTTTAAGCATTTTTAAATGTGTGTGTAGAAATGAAGTTTTAGGAATGCTGAAAAACTCTTAGCTTTTCTTTTTTTTCCATATATATACACATGCATACATGCATACTCTCTCTATATATATCTATATATCTTCCACAGCAGATTTTATTTTCCTCTCCAGTGCAGGTAAAAAAGAGAGTTAAGACATTTTTCAGGATGAAAAGCATTTAAAAATACCTGTTTGTCCATTTGAAATTAGCAAAAAAAATGGAACCATGGGCAGGCAGAGAGAGACATGTTCATCTACAGTTTGCAAAAAGAGAAGCTGGCAAAGAGCCCTGGAGTAAAAACCATGCCCCAGAGAGAAGCTGTTGATGGAAGCTTGTTTCCAACTAGCACTATCAGGCAGTGCCACCCCAAAAGCAAACCCTTCTCATGCATAAAAATGGTATAGCAGCGTCAGTGACATGGATGAATTGAGTCAGTGTCTTGTAGGCAGTATCTGCTGGCTGGACTCATAGGTAGCTGGTGGCCTTAAACCTTCTCTCCCAACCCCGTAGAAATATTATGGAGAGACAAAAAAAATCCTGGGGATACACATGGTCAGAAGAATAATTTTTGTGTGTGCTAAGTTGTGTTTTTACACCATTTTTTTTCTTACTTGATCTAACTACCGCAATTTTCCTTCTCTCTTCTGTACACTTCAAGAGACAGATTGGACATAAAACGGAGTCTGCAAAAGGATTCAAGTTCTGCCTTGGCTGCATGGCAGCTGTCCTGAGCTGATGCTTCATCATGAAGTTCTTATTTTGCACTTTAAGCAAAGCATTAATTATCTTTCTAAATTCTGTTTCCAACCTCTCCTCCTTTCTCTCTTAATACAATCTTTCCCCTCTAAAACAGCAGCATAGCAGCCACAGTCCCACCTAGCTTCAGAGACCTATGCTTCATTGTAAGCCCACCTTAACATCACGATTCACAGCTTCCAACTGCATTACTCTCCTGTATTTATTTTTTTTTATTTGTATCATTCCAACACATGCCAACCTCTAGCACATAAAATGCTTGGCTCAGAGGAACAGACGTATACAGCTGCACTGTAATTGTATAAAAAAAGCACACTAATAACTCTTCAGTGCATTCAAAAACTCAGCTCATTGCAGGAGTCTGGGCAGATTGGCACATGGTGCATAGGCGTAGATTACACAGTGCTTAATGGCTAAAACTGGAGTGCTATATAGCCCAAATACACTCACTTTAAATTCAAGAGAATGAGGCTTTTTTCATCTTCCCAACAAGTGAATTTTAACCAAACATCTCTAGAATATTTGTGGAAAGCCAAGTGTGCAGTATGTAAACACAGAGGCCTGCAATGGGAGCCTAAGTCTAAGAGATATGTTTAGCAAGAGGGAAGAAACACCCTATGGGAGAAGCGGCCAATGAAAACAGCTCAGATTTTTAATGCCAATTGCTCATGTGTGAGTTACAGACCAATGGTTACTTGCAGAAATTCTTTAGCCAGTAGTTTTGAATAGTGAGTCCATTTTGAGGAAATTGTGAACTCCTCCTTGGGACTTCAAGAACAGAAAAGGGAGCAAAATGCATTAAAAAGACTGTTTCTTACAAATTATCCTCTAAAGTGTCTTCCTATGTGGAGTTTGAAGACAGTTTTTAATGTTAAATCTGCACAGAGTATGCTATAAGATTTTCTATGGTTTATGTGAGTGAAAAACTGGAAGTCACCTCAGAAAGCAGACTTCTTATTTCGTACAAAGATTATCACATTTGCAGTACAGAACTAACGTTCACAAAAGCAGGCAAAACTGCGCATGCTGTGAGCATACCACTCCGGCTTAAAAGCTTTAATTCAGGAAAGTCACTCTATTGAGGAAAAAGGAACGAAAGCATTTGCCTAACTAGGAGTGTTTAAACTGCTTTCCTAAATGAGGATAGACTGGAGCACACACTTAAGTGGTTTCCCACACCAAGGGATTACACCTCCAATAATTTTATGAATTAATTTTGAATCTAATTTAGGGAAACAGGGCTGCGCCCACTCCTCCTCTGGATATGCGCTCCTCTCTCAGCCGTACGTGGGCATTTCTCATCGGCCGTACATTCATTCAGTGGCCATTTGACCCGCTGGGTCACTGCCGATCTCCCCGAAGGCTGGGACTGGTCACCGCGCGGGCTGATTCCCCGACTGCAGCTGCTGCACACCATAAATGCACTGAAGGGGCCAGCAAATCAGTAAGCCGTAACCTCCCCTGCAGACTGCAGGGGATTGAGCTAGGGGAGGCTTTTTGGAAAAATACATAATGGTCCTCCTAGAGCTGTAATAGTAGCCTCATTTTTTCCGGTGTGCTGGCAAGTTGGAGAGACAGAGCAATCTTTGGGCTGTTTGGTCCAGTGTCTACTGAGGTACAGAGGACCTGCAGCCTTGGAGACAGCCGAGGTGTAGATATCTACAGTGGAGAATCTTTTCTTTTGCTGGCCTGAAGCTGGGGAAATGCAGATACTGGTTGTACCCAAGGATGTTAAGTGCAAGAAAGGATCAAATTTGATACAGATATCTAATGAAAAACACAGTACATAAGAAAAGAGAGAATCCATACATAAGAAAAGAGAGAATCCATATATATATATACACACACACACACATACACATACTTTAAACATCTTTTTGTCCCTATTGAGGATAAACACATTGGCTGAGAATATAACTTCCTGTAGCGTTTGGGTTTCTGTAACATTTTCAAACATGTAGGGCACAGTCTGGAAACTAAGCTGACAGACACCACCCTTGAGCGATATTGGCTTGCCACTGACCTCGTGCACCAGTCAAAAACGAATAGCCTGCTCCATCTTTTACCCTGGCACGTGACTTCAAAAAAATCAAACAAGCGTTTCTCATTACACTTATTAAATTGCAGTATGGCGTGTTATTAATTGACTGAGTTAAAACAAAACCCTCTCACTGTAAAACATAATTATTTAAGCTAAAATGCTGATGACTTAAAATGTCATGTTATAGCACATAATCTATGCTAAAATGAAAGATAGAAACATCTCCTTTGGCCCAATTGCACTGAATTCGTTGCGCTTGTTACAACCGGAAAAGCGAGACTCGAGAGGAACGCAGGAGATGATAGGTGCTGTGTTTATCAGTCACCAACCACCTCGGCTTTCCCTACCCCTGTGGGAAGAGCTGATCAACCGGCTACAGCAATACGGGAAGCCTTCCAGGGGACAGGGCCATGCTCATGACTAATCAAAGAGCAAATCAAAGTATTTACCTTCTATGTAGAAGCAGCACAGTAAGATTTGCTTCACATTTGTCCCCAAAGGTGTCTGTGGCCTGGTGGGTTTCTTGCAGTCCCTTTTTTTCTCAAGCAGTTTCTGGTTTTCTGTTGTACTTTAATTTGGAGGGGGGAAAGGGCTTTCTATTAGTAAATAATTCTTCTATCATACTTATATCTTAGATTTATGAAGCAACTTTGCTTCACCAAAGAGCATTACAAATGACAGGCTAGCTCATCCCTTCTGATTTTTGCCATGGAAGAGAAAGCTACTTCAAATAGTCCAGAAACCTGTCAGAGGAGGAGGGAGCTGATCGCGGCGCTGTCATCCTCCCCTTTACCTGTAGCTCGAAGGACGGCTGCGTGTATGAATTCTGCCTGACTGGAGGTCCGCTGAGATTTGGGGCTGGGAAAGAACTCGAGTAAAATGTGTGTCCTGGGCAGCCTCGAACCCAGGAGGACCAACATTATATGTGGCATAAATGTCTGATAAATCCACATGGGAATACGCATGGAAGTAATGACTTGGCTTAATCAATAGCAGCTGCTCGATTCACTTTTATGCTATTGTATCTCATCAGGGCATGAGGTGTTTTGGCATGCAATGGGTCCTGCAGGATTTGTGGCAAGCAGTGTAGTTTGGGGGAAACACTCTAAAGGGTCTCAGCCCCCTTCAAATGTGTCAAAAGTCTGTGGGGTGTTACTGGAGTCTCCTGACTTTGGCATCCTCATAAATTTTTGTGGCTGAGGTGGAGGTGCCTAGGGTTACATCCACCAACGACTACTGATGAGCAGTGTGCAGCCTCCCCTTTATGCACCTTGTGAGCAAGGCAGAATCCAAACCCCTAAATTATGCATCTAGGCTCCCCTTAAAAACCAGAAGAGTCTGCTGCCTGAGAGTGGCTTGTCACAAGCTGACATGCTGAGCCAGGAACCAGTAGGAAATGGTTTATCCGGTTACTCTGTAAGGATTAATTAGTGTGGGGACAAGTCACCAGGTCTCCTTTTATCCCACCAAATGCTTTACCCAAGGGTTAGAGAATCACTGATTTTTTTCCCCTGCTTTGTTTATTCAGTGTCTTTCCCTCTTTTGGTGGTGAATACCCCCTGCCCAGTCAGGCCTCCTTCGCAGAGAGGGAATGCGAACCAGAGTCTGCCCCGTGACAGCGTGTGAGTCCATGAGCATGTGCTCCAACCTCGGAGCTGGCGGACAGACCTCTGCTGGTAGGAGAGGAGGCTGAGGGAGGGGGAGGAGAAACAGCTCCTTTTTCAGGGGGCTCAGCATGGAGACAGATATAATAGGCACGCTCGGAACGTGCACCAAAACAGTAAAACATTTCCACAGAAGCTATCTATCATAGCAAGAAGACATGCCCTAACAAAAATGCACTTGCAGAAAGCTGGTAGGGTCTCACGTTGCACTAGCGCTGTGATGGGAAATTCGGAAGGCTCGTCCCTCTTTCCTTCTTTACTTTCTGCAGGGTATCTGTACAGCCAGAAAGGACATCAAGAGGGGTTTTCTTCCTGACTTGTCACTGCCCCACAAAAGGGAATATTTTATTTTTCAGCTCCTCCTGTGTTTGAGACATTGGTACTTGCCTTCCAATGCTGCTCTTGGCATTGAAAGGGGATTACTCCAGTGGATCCTCCTTGTGACAGAATGGAGCTTGACAATAAACACAGAGAAATGGCATCCTAAGCAGAGGGGATTTCACTGTGAGCATGTGTCTATATTGACAACATTCACTGTTACAATCCTTCATCAGTCCAGCTCTTTTACTTATATAGCACAAGGCATGGGGTTTCATTTTTATCCCAAAGGTATATAACCCACACCTTCTAAAAAACTTCTGTTTGCAGTTAAGAAAAGGCAAAATTAAAACCCATCCAATAGAATGTGTGCATATGGACACCACGGACCTATACACACACCTTCCATAACATAGGTTTTCCACGCACATATTTACTAGTTTACACTGGGACCAGGACCAACTGTTGTAGGCACAGCAGAAACTCAAAGAGACTCCTTCCTCCGTGGAGGTCGGAGCTATGCCCACCACCACTCCATGAGCTCTGTGGAGCTCCAGGATGGAGCTGGCTTCACGGAGAGCTGAGGGAAGGGCAAGGGAACAAGGTGCCCTGAGCATGTCTGGGAGCCTGATAACAAGTAAGTCATCCATGTGACGGTATGACCTACAAGTTCAGTTGAAACCAGCTACCCTTTCTCCCCAGAGCAACTGATTCCTCCATGCAGCCACAACAGCAATGGATCTTCTTTCAGCATAGACCTCTCTAAATGTTGGCAGCGTTAATGCTGGGGCTTAAGAACATCTGGGTATATTCGCAATAGGACAGTAGTGTTAGATCTGTCACAATAATGTCTGGTGCATCCAGAACACTCATGTGTGAGCACCAAAGTGACACCATTCCCTTGTCCTTATTTTTTTCCCCCCCTTTTTTTTTTCAGTAGAGGAAGATCATCCAGAATCAACCCAGTAAAAAGAATTGTCATAAAATCTCACACCATTGACTTGTAAATGGAATTGAATCTGTGGAGTCTACATAATGATCCTATCAAAAAGGGAAGGAGCTATCACATTCATATAACAGATGAGATATGAAATGACTACTATGGCAGATGAACACCCCAGAGGTATTTTGCTTTATTCTACTCACTGCGTTTATATCTCCAGTTTCTCTAATTTTAGTTATTTTTTCCTCAGGTCTCAAGACAAGAACAGAAAGACTTTCTTTTCTTTCTTTCTTTTCTTCCTTTTTTTTTAACAAATAACCTCATACAGAAGTCAATAATATAAATACTTATGTTTCCGAGGTCAGTGCTGGGGCTTTATTAAAACTGATTTTTCACAATGTATTCCTCTGCTGTTGATTCTGCTGTTGCTGCTAGAAACCTTCCAGTCATTTCCCCTTCCCTATAACCATCATTTGGGCTGCTGAGAAGTTAAAGTACTTGCAGCAGACAGGGGCCAAGTAGTGACAGGCTCACCTTCCTCACTAAAGAAATTGCCCTGCTTAGGAAAATCAGATGCAAAGCCCTCCTCCCTCCCCTTCTAACCCTCACACATTCCTTTGCATCTCTTACCTCCATCCCTTTCCCCCTTCTCCCCCGGCCCCCTCTGCTCAGCATTTTGATTAGTGACTACTTAAAATAATCAGAACAGCCACTTAACTGGGAGTCTCACACTCGCACCTGAAGCTAAAACACAGTGTCATAAAAATGAAAAGTCATCAGAATGGCAAAGACTGCCGTTTGCATGCAGCTGCCAGGAGAATATATTCATACAGCAGTGATTGTGCAGAGCTGCTGTTAGTCAGCACGGGCTGGATTAGTACACAGACCCTTCTATCACTGCCCTCCAGGGATTCACACCCTGGGTTTAATTAGGGTTTGAGCCTGGTTCTGCTTCAGAGAGACGCTGAGTTAAGTGCAGCCCCAGTGTATTGTGCTGGACGACCTCTGTCTATACGGAACACGCTCCTGCTGTGGCATACACAACACGCGCGCGCGCTCCGCGCACGCATTCTGCTAGCCCTTTTTCATAAATTATTGGCAATACTACAGTGCATAAGCTGGAGGGTACTGGTTAAACCATGTGCTTTGGACTTATTAAACATCGCTGGCCCCAGGGAATGAAATGAGCCAGGGCTCATTCATAGGAAGTGTTGTTGGCACTCTCTAATTGTATAGAACAATATAATCCAATGTGATGTAATGAAGATCTATGGAGAAAAACAGCCTTTTCCTTTGAAGAGAATGCCAATGTATTTTAATTTTTATTTCATTCACTGACAGGTCGAAAGATGAAAAGCGCAATGTGATCTTCCACCGTATTCTACATATCACATAAGCCCTATACACATGTACATCCTGTATAAACATGTATCGGTAAACACGGTAAAGATTGGAGGGCAAACAAAGAGAATAAGAAATTCATAGTTAAAACTGGTGCTAAATCAATCCTTCATGCCTCTCTGCCATTACACAAAGGAAGGGAAATGTCCCATACTGTGCCCAGAGCATAGATAGCAACCTTTGAATTACAGAGTGGTACTGAAAGTGCAGTGCATCTAACCTTAATCTTATTTAAACTTTTTTATTCTCTTTCATTGTTTTGGTTTGAAAAGCCCTCAAGGAAGATTGTGAAATGTGTATTAGCTACCTGAAAGAGCAGTTGTCTCCTGTATGAATACATATGTAGAAACTATCCCAAAGTCTCCTGAAGTTAATGGAAATATTTCCATTGATTTCAGCGGGCTTGGATAAGACCTTTAGGCAGTTGTCTAAAAGGAACAGTTTTACCAACTTTATATTTATAATTTCTGCTTAGATTACTGATTGAATAAAAATAGAGACGAAGTCGGAAAGCCTTGCAAAATAGGAACAAACAGTAACTTGTGTTACCATAACTTGCTTCCTTTGAGCTAGTTTCATCTCTCCTTCCTTGGTATTTGTTTACCATGGGGGAGAGGGATGTGGGCTTTGTGAGCGCAGTGCTGTACAGAAAAGCACAGCACAGCAGCAAAATGGGGACAGAAAACACAAAATGCATGCCACCAAGAGCAGAATTGAGCATGGGGTTACTATAAAGGGTAGGTTACATGGCTTTTGCTACTTAGTCATATAGAAAGATTTGCCACCTTTGTCCCCTTTTTCATATTAGCCACTGTTACCTGTCTGATTTTGTTGAACCTCAAATCCTGCTCTTTTCAGTGGTCTCCTTGTTACCTGCATCCCTGTGTGAGCCTTGTTCAGGAATAACGCAGAAAGGAAAGCAGGAAAATGGCAGATTTGAGGGGGGATGCTGGAGGGAAAAGACTAGAAGGGAAGAAGGTATGAGATGGTTAAGTATGACCAAGGAAAAAGCATGGAAATGTTTGCTTGCTTATAAGCAACATCCAAGAATTCCCCAAATCACAAGATACATAGGAAGTTTGACTATGAGGCTAGGGCTAAATTCAAATCCAGTTAAAGACTAAGGCGAAAAACCTTAAAGAGCGAAGGTTGCTGCAAAGACTGAGAAGATCACTCTGAAGTCTGAGAAAGCAGACTGAAAAGCAAGAATAAAGAAACAGAGAAGGGAAGTGTAGCATGACTTGTTTAATGAAGGAATGAGGTTTAAAGCCTGTTTTTCACTTTGCTGGCTCCCAGCTCCTCTCCCCATAAGATGAGAGAGAGGAGCAGGAGAGCAGGTCGCATTACTTCTTTCTCCAGCAACTTTGGTATCTGCTTACTATAGACTTTGCAGCCTTCACCTGACTACTGCACTTACCTTCCACAGAGGACCTCCTGGAGCCCCTTCCCTATACCATGGACCCCAAAGGGCTGACTGGTGGCCCCCCAACCCTGCACCAGCCAAGCTGGCACCTGCTGGGCAACGGGTGGAAGCCGTGCCCCTTCCAGCCCTCTGCCCTGGGGAAGCAAAGGGAAACCCGTTGTGTCTGCTGCCATGACGGGGCTCCAGGGTGGTGGAAGCTGTTGAGTCAGATTATACAAGCATCGAGGGACTTGTAAAACTTTTATTGTCATTTAAATACATATTTAGGGATTGTTCTGTGCGTGTGGTATTTAACTTCCACACCTGGTTATTTGCTGTTGTTGAAGTCCATAATTAAGAGCCTTTAAATACTGTTTATAAAAGACCCCGTGCACATGAGTAGCTCTGAAGGACCACGTACACTTTGTTCCCTTGGTGTGCGAGAGGGAGCCCAGGCCCAGGCCGGCAAGGAGCCTCCGCACAGGCACGGAGGGCTGCTCACGCAGCACGTGCTGCGGCATGAGAGACCGAGCCTTGTGTCCACCTTTCTCTTGCTCCTAGATATTGGCAGGCGTTGCTGTCTGACCCAGTTCTCAATGACAATGGGGGATTCCTGCCCTTCATTTAAAGAGGCAACTGGCCCTTGTTGAGTCTATCTGATAACCCTCAGTGTTTGTTTAATTATTTCACACTCTGATGAAAAACAAATCTTTTTTTCATAGAATCATAGAATCATAGAATTGTTCTGGTTGGAAGAGACCTCCGAGATCATCGGGTCCAACCATTTTCCTTCACTGGAAAATACATACTAGTTTAATATGCATTGCAAGCTATTTTTCCAGATGCAAAAGACCTAATTCTTCACTGACCTGCACCTTGCAACCACTCTGCAGCCACAGGGGTTGATGGTTTTACTAGGCATAGAGGAGGTAAGAACTTGGTCCAATATAGCAGTTAACTTGGGTCCCTTCCACACATACCTCTTTCATACATGAGCCTGCATAGAAATATCAGGAGATTCCTGGTTTGGGTTTTTACAAGTGGAAGGACCCTCAAAAAGGGTGAGAAAAAGGTCCCACAAAAAACCTGACTCTGGCTCTTTACAAGGAGAAATTTGCCATTTATACTGCAACCAGATCTTCCTACCACTATAATGTGGGCTGCAGGTTCCTCTCCTTGACATGCCGACAGTGTCTCCAAGCACGCTGTTCTGAGCAGAATTGCCTCATCTTAACTCATTCAGCTGTCCTTCCTGTGAGTCAGAAGCGTGAGCATACCGCTTGATGTCTCCAGTCGTCCTGCCTCTTCCCCAACCACACGGCAGTGACACGCAGCGTCCTGTTAGAGGACAGCGATGATTGTGCAAACGGAGGTGGAGGGGGAAGACTGGGGTGGGAGAGCAAAGCCTGATATACTTTGTCACCTCGCAAGAGTTGCTATGTTCTTTTCCTTCTGCTTTTGTATGGCTCTGCCCCATCTCCCATGGTCTAGACTCAAATAACGCTTTCTTTCCTTGATTGAATATAACCTGCAAGTAGCAGGTAAAAATTCAGGGAGCCACTCACTCGCGGGTCATCCACTCGCATTGGGTTTTCAGTGCTCTCTCACGGGAGCGCTCTTAAGAAGTCTTTCTCGCACCTTCACGTCTAAAAGCGCTTTGCTCGTTGGAGAGGTTCAGGCAGGGCAGGTCTTAGTGGTAGTGTTTTCACGTGGAGGAAGAACTGCACCACAGCTAACAATAAGCACTTCTTCAAGAGCTAATTGAAGATAGAATGTATAACACCATCTGTAACCAGCCATCTGGTGATTCCCAATAACACTGCCTTCCACACCACAAGGAGGGGAGGAATTTATAGAATAGCAATCTAGTTTGAACAATCTGATTTGGATAAAACGCGAGCCCCTCTTTGCCACCTCCTCAGCCATTATCCGTATTCAAACTGTGCGAAACCGCAGCTCTTGCAAGGGTTTAAAAAAATTGCTATCGGACTATGAATAATAATGATGATGATAATCAGAAATGTATTTATTAGTTACCTTTGAACTTTCAGATTCCAGCCAGACAAGATGCAGGAAACTAAAATCTCAGGAGAGTCTTTTTTCACAGAAATGGCAGACCAGTTTTGCATTCCCGGGGGATACGGCTAGCAGAGATAAGTATCTGAAGTTGGGAATGATTATCTGAGTTGAACTTCCAAACGTTTTACAGTTCGCCATCATTCCCTATGCCTTCTCTTACTAATACATGAAGGGACTGTAAATTAATGACCACCAACCTGTCAGTTGTGAATCAACAATATATTTTACTCGCAGGAATGCAAAACCAAAACAAATCCCCCTCAAACACCAGTGGTTTCTGATGAGCTCTCGTAACATAAAAACATCTGACATTATTTTTGCCACATATCATTAGTGAAATTTGAACCTGTGCTGAATCCTCAAGCGGCCTTTTCTTTAAACTGTGAGAGAATTTTAGCAATTGCATTTGGTACCCTTGCAAACACAGTCAGAGAATGGTAATATGGACAGACCTTCACTTTTAGCAACACAAATGGCACCAACTATAATAAATATGAGGAGTGATTCCCAAACCGAAGACTGGCAAATAGTTACCCAGCTGCTACAGAAATAGCAAGATAGATTTTTTTTTTTTTTAAAGAAAAGAAATTAAATGAAATGGATATTAGCTGGAAACATCTGTGTTCACCACAGAGCAAAATGCATATTCAGCAGCCAGTTTATTGGCTCTTTAGAGGATGTGAATGGTGCATTGTAAATAATGACACGCCTGTAATAAATTCCCAGTAAAAAAGAGAGGGGGACTGAGCCTGTTCCTCCCACAATTCACATTTCTGGGTCCCTGCTGTGAGTGATGATTCACAGCAGTCACAAATTCCTGTTTTCAAAATGCTATTGTATACTCCAGGGCTTTCATTAAGTTTTACACTAGCAAGGGAAATTTAAAACTTGAGAGAGAGAGAGAGAGGCTCTGTGGTGACATTCATTTAACACTCACTGTACTGCACTGATAGATGTGATAGGAGGATGCATGTCAGAAATCAGTCTGTGTTGCTTTCTTTAAATGTAAAGAACGGTGCATGAAACCCTGACAGTGTATAAGAAACAATTCAAAAACCACCAAAATTGTGACTTGACAGCTTTTGTGTTTTGGAGGTGTATAAAACATTGCATAAATGTATTGGGCTTCAGCATTTAATTTGTGCTCCTACGGGACAGGCAGCTGTCTTAATTTCCTTCCTGACGCAAGTATATCAGGTCTGTGAGCGTTATGTATAAAAGATGTACGGCTCCAGCCTTACAGTTCCAGGATTGAGCTAGCTGCAAAGAAAGATCTCACTGCAGAGAATATACCTTTTCCTGTCAAAGCTGGGTATCAAGATGTGCAGATGAATTTTCGTACCCTGACCAGGGAATTCCTAGAACATCATTCTGGTGCATGGTGTTCCAGCACGCTCCCTCCACTGGGCCTTTCACCTCCAGGACATGGTTTTATATTCAGTCTACATCATTTCAGCCAAACGGTTGTTCTACAGCTGCAAAGCGCACTAATGAGATGAGTTTTTGGCAGACGCGCAAAGTTCTCGGTGCCCAGAGTTACACATGTTGTACACTGTCTGCTGGCTACCTCTGTTTGCACTTAAGGAGGCACTGTAAGATTTTTTTTTAGCAGAGAATATATTGCCCAGTAGCTAAAATGTTATACAAGCTTCTTCTCACACTAGCAAATTTGCCATACCCCATCCATTTAGAAAGGAAGCATCCTTATTCTCAGCTAAATTAAGGGCAGATTTTCCAAGAACCAGGGCCAAATTCTGCTCCACTTTTTTTTTTTTTTTTTTTAACCCAAGTGCAATTTCATCTTTTCATTGGGATTTCTCAAGCAAAGACAAAATGACTGTGACTTTCATATGGCTGTGTTATGTTTCTCTGCTTCTTTTTTGCCCTGAAATGTAAAACCTTCTGTCACAATTTTTAGCTATATTTACCGAGTTCGGAGTTTCACATTGAGAGCTGCACCCTACACAGGTATGAAGACATAGGAGCGTAAAATAAAAGCAGTTCACATTCTGCCTAATAAAAGTCTGTAACACTTCATCAACAGCACAGGCTTATTAATTTCAGATGGAATTTGTGAAATTTGCACCATTTTCCACTTTGAACTAGGGATTGGTATACATCTTGGAAGTAGACCCATTACATTTAATTAAAACACAAACAAAAATGAAAATGTTGTTGCTCTTCTCTCCCCTACCCTTTGCACTTTTCATTCTCTCAAAAAGTGGGTAAAAGTTTAATGCAATTATTGGTTGTATCTGAGTTTTGCTTTAAAAAAACAGTGTGTATAAGGCGGGAAGATGCTTGAAAGAGTAAGTAGTCAACTAGTGGTCCTTCATTAATTTGCTTTGTTCAGGAGCTGGAGCAGGGAAAATGTATCGCTCTAAAAGCACCAGGCTGCAAGACTTCAGAGCAGCACCTACATGATCCTACCCCAGCTCCACATCACCTTCCTTTCCCGTGCAGATGTCCCCGAGGCTATCCAGCCCTGCACCGCAACACTCCCTCCGCACCTCACCCCGCCCTGCGCCAACGCTTTGGGAGCCGGCGCTGCAGGATTTGCAGCTCCATACCAGTTATTTAATTTTCCAGGGAGTTCCACTTCATCTTTCTCAGAAGCTGCTGCCTGCCAGCCAGCTGCCATTTTGTGGAGCGGCATTGATATAGTATGCTGGAGAAGAATCAAACCCTGCGTGCTCTCAGAGAAGGTACTATTTTTGGTTCTTCTCTTCCTTTTCTCTCACCTACGCTGAGGAACTATAGCTGTTCAAACTGACTGCCTCTGCCTGCTCGAGGTACGGAAAACAATTTTTTTTCTTTCTGGGGTAGGAGGAATCGCACGGTGTAAAGGCGCTGCTGCCAGCAGGTGAACGGTCAGTGTGTCACTACCCCAGACCCTTCAGATGGGATCCCGTCTGCCTGACGGCAGTGCAGCAGGGAACCTAGATCCTTTCTAATGCTACGGCCCTAGGAAGTAACGAGGACGAGGAGAAGCAGATAGGCTTCATTCCTGCAAAACAGTGTTTCTCTTGGGATTTTTTTTACTTTTTTTCTTTGTCAGGTGGATAACTTGAATTTCCAAAGCGAGTTGGTGTTAAATGCCAGGTTCACTGGCAGAAGATACATTAAGCTGTTTGGGTAGATCTGCTGATAGTATTTGTTTTCCAAAATAATATTCAAACTGAGACATGTTTTTAAGAAAGCAAGCTTTTCTTTGCAAGACCCCTGAGGCAGAATAATGGAAAGTACTCGTTGCCCTTTATATCATGGAAAAAATGGATAGATATATTTTTCATGATACTCAGAGATTTACATCAAAAATCACCAAAACTGACTTTTCATTAAACTTCAGCATTTGTAAGAAGAGTTTTGTTTTATCTCTAAATTTTGATAGGTGTCTCTCTTCTTCCGTACAATACCATAATAATTAGGTTCATTGGAAGCTCTCGAAGGTGTGGAGCTCTGATTTTAATGTGGGGTGGCTGGTGGCAGAAGACTTTCACTTGGGAATTGTACTGGTCTGAGAAAGCCCAAGTCTTTTGAATGCCATGATATACTCCAAAACGTATTTCCTTGACTTTTGTGATAATAGGAGCTGATGCAGGTCCACTTGGGAAAGAGCATCAGCGCAAGTTAAGATGTGAAAACTGGATTTGACAGAGCAAGTATTGTTTGCTAATTTAGCAGATAATTTCCTTGCATAGGCAATGCAAAGCAAATACACATGTGCATTAAGAACCTGAAACAAATGAATTAATGTTCCTTTCTTCAGATCCTAAGCACTGTTTATATGCTCATTTTAAGCTAAACCATTTTAAACCATCCAGGTTTTAAGAAGCTGCTCAATGCAATAAGGATGTTTTCTGATATTACTTTTAAAATATTATTGGATTATATTTCATATAAATAATTCACATTTTTTCTCCCAATTCTAGGAATCTTTTTTTCCCTGTCTCAAGGTGACTTTGAGCCTCGTCACTTTACAGCAGACTTCAGAGGTTTTCATCACCCTGTTTGCAAGTACCATTTCAGTGGTTAATCACATCAGGGACAGCTGTCTCTGGGGTGCCCTTTTTGATACTGGGATGGAAAAAGCCTTTACAGACCCTTCCTTTGGGGCTCCAAGCACAAAATCAACCACTGACATATGCCCTGCAGAGAGGGGAAGCCAGTAAAATGATATCACAGCTATTAAATGGGTTCAACTATTTTTGTCTTTTTTTTTTCCTATTCCAATAAATTTTTTGGAACCTACCCCACCGTCATTGATTCTACCCCAAGAGAAGGAAGCAGAAAATCAGTCACTGTGAGAGTCTGAAGCATTGCACAGCAAACTGCTTTCACCTCCCAGGAGAAACTGAAATATGTTCCCAAATAGAGGACTTAGAAACTTTTCTCTAAATTGCAAGAATGTGAATTATTCCTGTTAGAGACAGAGCATGAGAGAGAAGCGAGAAGAGTAGCTGCAGTTTCTCATCACAGCCCTATTCTTCCCTTCACCACTTATCAACATGTAAACTTTGTTTTCTCAAGAGTAATGATTTTACAACCACTAGGGACAATAGGAAATGTCAGATAAGAGACTCATTACACATCAAAACAGCCCAGCCTGACAAGACTGGAACGAAATTCAGGAAGAATGAGTGGAATTTTATATGGTTATGTTTTGTTTAAAAGTGGCCACTAAACAATAATATAATGTGTTGGATTTTTATTTAAACCCTATGCTCATGGTACTCTTTTTTTCCTCTTCGTATCAAAACTGAAGGTTGACTGAAAAGGGAACTCTGCATTCAACGCTGCCATTTCATTTTCAACTTCGGGGGAGAAATTCAGAAGCAGAGGAAAGTTCAGATCTAAACTTTGCGTCTCCTGCTTATCTCTCACTGCATTCCACCACACATTGCAAAAGGAGGTAGCTGGCAACACGTATGTATAGCTTTCAGCTGCTGTATAATGGATTTTGACACAGGCCACAGTGGTGATGACCTGTGCGAAGTGGACACCTGTTATGAAATCTCATATGATTTTGCAAAGAGCTCATGATAAATGTTGTCAGTTGAACAGTCAAGCTCTACAGGCCATGAATTCATAATGGATTTCTTGGTTCTGACTATTTGTGCTGGGATATATAGATTGTGAAATGAAATCCAGATGATAGCCAAATTCCTGTTTCTGCTCTGCAATGTCGCAAGTCACGCAAATAGGCTGAAAAAGGTCCCCGAACTTTGAGCTGTAAAGGAGTTTACATCTATGGTATTGACCGAGGGCGCTTTTTGGAGGTCACCAGTTTATGTAAATTAAAAGCTTGCTCGGGACTCTTAACACTGACTGGGCTTTCTTAGTGGTAATTGCCGTGTATGTATTAGCCAATAAGTGCAGCAAGGTCCTCCTCATCAAAATAAATCTTCCTTCTATTCTGAGAGGAAAAAGCACAATATGTAGTTTGCACAGAGAAAACTCAGGTGAGCAAAGTGGAATAAGAAATATCTTTTTCTCTTTACTTCTGTGCTTCTTCCTTCCGGAATGTCTCAGATTCAGCAGATCCACTTTGAACATTGAGCTGGTTGATCACTAAAGAACTTATTTTGTCTGTAAGTCAGCTTTGCTTTCATGACGATTTCCACTGTGCTGGTGTCAAATGAACATGGAAACCACAATGATCTTAAATGACTGTTGGAGAGGCCTAGCAGCTCTGCCACTTCCCTGTTTGGTACCTAGTATTTGAGAAAATGAGAAATGAGAAAATCTCATAAAAAAGAGCAGTAGTGTAGGGCCCCACTCAACATATGAGCTAATAAAGTGGGAAAAAATGCAATAATTCCACAACTTTAAGGACCACAAATGCAAAACTAAAAGTAGATCAATATAGCAGTATGAGAACTAAAGTAAATACAGGGAATGTTTACCACCCTAGCTACTGATTAACTGTGATCCAGATAACCTGTTAACCAGCCATCTACAGTCAGTTTGAGGAGGACTGACACCCTCTTTGTCTCATATTTCAGTGACACTCAGCATAAATGTTGTGTGTAAAAACCCAGTTAAATACCCCAAGCCCCATGTTGTGTGCAGATGCTCACAAACCATAGCGATTTCTTTATCATCTTAGGGACGTGGGTTGCTTGGGCAGTATTTTCATGACTTCGTCTAGTTCACACGTTGCATCTCAAACAGCACTTTTTGTCCTGAGACCAGGAGGCAAAGACAGACAAGGAACCTGGTGATGAGAAATAAATGAACGTTTACATTATTTGTGTACAGTCATATTTCCCATGTAATATTGTCGCAAGTTTAGTTCCAGGGACACTCCATAAATTCAGAGGAATGGCTTAACCAGGAGGAGCACCCTGTTGTCAGCTGTTATATGCACTGGGCAGTGGCAACATGATCAGGCGTAGGTCCTCTCAGATGGTTATAATCATTATATATACAGCCCTTTTCTATTCATTTAATCCAACAGGCAAACCATGCTCCCTGTGCCATAGCCAGGCCTAGAGATAGCAGAAAGACTCACAGAGACCACAGATACGTATAGAAACTGAGAAAACTGTTTCACTGTGACCTTTACCAAAGAGGGTTCAGATGGTCAACTTCCACTCTAGACTTCTGGAGCTAAAGTTTTACTTCTTTCAAAGAGTAAAGTCAATAATAATAACAATTACAACAGCTCAAGAGATAACAGCACCCTAGCCAATAATAAATCATACAGCCCAGTCCATCCTCATCCAAGTTGGCTGCAGCCTTTGGTATTTCTTTAATTATTTTCTGATGTAAGTTTGGGCTCTGGACTGGATGAAAATGATAAGAAGGTTTGTTTTCGTTCAAAAGTGGCTCCTATTCCAACTATGTAACTTATTGTCAGGTCAAAGATTATTTGCTTTCAGCTATGAGTAAAATAATAAATCATTCACTGTTTTCTGGACACGTAACTGCAAATTCCTTTGTTAAACCTATTTGCTTGCCAGTTGCACTATGAATTATAGATTAATTACTCAATAACAGTTTTGAAGGTGATGCCTGATTGAGGATTCACACTCTCGCATTGCCGAGTGAAGTCAAACACACGTGTTTAGTTTCAGTCTGGCTTTAGCATATGAGCCACTCTACAAAGGGATCGTAAAACAAAGTACAACGTGACAACCATGGATGCCACTGATGTTCCTTGTGCAAAAGAGACGAGATGAAGGAATATCTAGCATGGAGAACCAGATGGAGAGGTCCTTATAGATGCTTGGTCTCCTGATTCAGACACATCTGCTCGGGTGGATTTATTACTCTCCAGCAATGACAGCCTGAACCACAGCTCACTGGCATCAACAGGAGTCTTTCTACTGACTTCAGAGCATTAGGATCAGATTCCGAAGGTGGATACAAGTCTTCCTATCAGCATCACGAGGTGTTAGGTAGAGAAAATATTTGAAGAGCCGGGCCTAATTGGTTTCACAAGGTTTAACTTTTACAAAAAGTCTTAACTGCTTTTTGATATATCACTTAGTGGAGTGTTTTTACAACCTTTATTAATTTAAAATCTGAAACTTGTAAGCATGTAAATGCAGTGCTGATAAAAGATAACATAAAAGATTCATAAGATTGATAAGATATTGCAAACAAAAGGAGAAAAATGGTTCATAGTTATTATAAACACATAAATTATGATCCCAATTACTTTGTTTTGACCATTCAGGAGTGCAAGAACTTTTAGGAATAGTGTTTAGGAAGTTGTATATGGAAGCCTGGTCAGAGTTAGGTCTCCTTAGAATTTAGCTTGGTAAAATTAATTGATGGGAGGGGGAAGGTTGTATAAACATTGTTAAAGCAGAAGTTTACTATTGCTATAAAATTGCTCACTGGGTAAGGTCATCATCTCAGTACAAATTCCAAAAAACCCAACCTTTTCCTGATGGTACTAACCGCATATTAGTTTAATATCATTATGATGTAGCACTCCAGCGGCAGCACTCACACGCTCTTGGAGATGAGGTAAAAAATAGCTACCACTAGCCTTTTGGAAACTGGAAAACAATCAAAGCAAGAACTCTTCAGTTTTATGTTTATCCCACAATACTAAAATTAGTCAGAACATCCTTACATGAAGCATCCATGATGTTCTTGCATTTCTAGATTATTTTATATTGTGTGTTAGTGAAGAGTATTATTTACTCATTCCAGTACAGGGGAGGAGGATGAACTGTGTCTTCTGTGTCATTAATCTTTAGAAATACTGCATATGAGCTGTTAAAATATTGAAAAACACGTCTTTACTAAGTGACATTATTTTGATGACTGGAATGGAGTTGCAGGGATTTCACTGAAGACATGATGACAATGTCTCTGAAAGATGCTGAAGTGCATCTCTGAATGTATTCAGGAACACTTGAGACCGGCATGACACTGCTGGGTACTAGCCTTGTCATAGTCTCTCCTCATATCACCCATCCAGTCATTAGGAGCGGGCAAGTTCAGGTTATCTGTTTTTTCCTAGAACTAATCTGTACAAACTGCATGAAGGAGAACTGCCCGAGCTTTCACTTTCAAGAGTGCTCCAGCCATTTGGACTAGGCCTGCTCCAGCACGTTCCTGTGTGCAGCAGTGGCCACAGCTTTCTAGAGAAGCCTTTCTGCTCTTGAGTGCACAGAACCATTTTCGAGCATGCTGAACCTGCCTCCACACCATACAGTTTATCCTGCGTTAAGTCCGTTCTATACAAGAGATGCTTTTCTACTGCTATTGACAGTTCGATAGCACAGTATACTAAAATAACTCTGCACAGGTTTATGCTAAACCCAGGACATCCTTGTTGTCTCTGCTAAGAAGCAAGAAGAAAGTCTCCATGGCTATTATACTCCAGCAGCTTTTTCTAACCCTTTCAAGCAATTAGACCTTTTTTGATAAAAGTGGCATAGCCGGCATTCCCCACTTACCCACGTACACACACTCTTCGCTACACTGTTAGTCTGGTGCTTGCTGGCACATACAGGTATCAAAAAGTAGCTCATGCTTCCAGCATATGGACAGCAAATTCCCCACCTTCCAGATCAATCTCAGAGATTCACATGGACAACGAATCGCTACTTGTCATCAGAGACCTTCTAGGTGCATTTTATAGAGAGAGGTTTTAGAAGCGGGTAGTCTTTGCACTTTCAGATTCAGTTTCAAATAATCAGCTGAGGAGGAAACGGCTGTCAGCAGCTCTAAAGCGAGGAGAAAAGAGACTGAGAAACATCAGCACAATTTTGGAAAACTTCCAAGAAGAAGTGAGACATGTAAGTCCTTTGTAAGGTTGGACAAGGTAACTGGGTGTTGCTGCACACTGTACGTAAGCTGGTTTCCAGGTCTGATGTTCACAGGAACGTAAAATTATTAGGAAGCATTTGTGCTTAGAATTGAAGTCCTAGCTGCTTTTCACATCCACACAAAGCAAGGCAGACTGGCAGGACTCTGACCATTGGTAATATCCCAGTATTCCCAAGGGGAACAGAGGCTTTAAGTAGGCTGGAGAAGACCATCTATGGACACAAGGCAGAGTAAATCATATATTCTGGCTACAGAAACATACATCAGGTGGTTAATAACCAACTTTGGCCGAGATTCAAGGTGCACACCTAAGCTTTACTACTGTAAATGTTTCGGTTTGTCCAAACACATTAAAAAAAAAAAAAATGAAAAAACCCCCCCACACATAGCCGCTCCTTGCCATTGGGTCTTAGCTCCACAGTGTTCAGCTAGTGCATATCTTGTATTGTAAACTTCAGAATTCCTTGTTTTTGTAAGAAGATCTTAATATGTCTTGCTGTCTTCACAAGTCTTAACTCACTCTCACCTTGTAAATGTGTGTGCTATACCTACCTTTACGTTCACATGTGCATCCACAGTGTGCAGTCAAGATACTCACTGTGGTAACACTAAGCACATTTGCAAGTGAGGGTAGGGTTATTTTCCAGGGGCAGTGGACAGCGTTCAGATAAGCGTTCTGTGTCTGCCAAAGAACAAATGCAACAAGTAGATTATGCAGGAGGAGCTTCCAGGATGTCATGTTCCTCAAATCTGCTGCTTTTACAGAAAGCCACAAGATAAATATTCGCCACAAATGTCCAGGCATTTGAACAGTCCTGCAAAGTTCGGTGAGTCTCAGTGCAAGCAAGGAAGATCTCTACACCATACGGTTTTCCTTAGTAGCTCAGGGCTTGCCCTTTCTTTATTATAAATAGAGTTATTTAGTAGAAAGCAAACATATCTGTGCTTTGCATAACAGATGTAAAGGTATGGATGCTGCTTACTAAATTTTCCAGCCTGAGGACAAATTCTGACCGCTTTACATGCAGTCATGGCTGTACCTATGCAGAAGCTCTGTGAATCAAATGGGTCCCCGCGTCGGAGTAGGAGGGCACACGCACATTGTGGTTGATAAGGTAGGGACCAAATTTTTGATGTGGCAGGGTGTAAAAGGTGAGGAAGGGCAAGCAAAGAGTAATATGGGAGCATGTCTTTGAAAGCATTTTCCTATTGCAGAAGAGCCCAATACAAAGGCTTATTCTTCCTCCCCCAACGACTGCCAGTCAGGTCACCTGGGTCCTCCTTAGCACCCCAGCTCTTTGTGCATCGAGCGCAACTGCCTTGCTGTGACACCGCGGCAGGCTGCCTCTCATCAGCCCCTGCTGTGATACTCCTAACGCTTTCACTCCAGGGAGTGCTTCCCTGCTTGATGCTGCTAGCAGATTAAAGCTGTTCTAATTTTCCGTCCTAAGCCAAATAGATGCATAAGCAAGCTGTTGGATTGTTTCGCTCGGAGCGCAGCACACCCTCAGCCTGCTTCCCGCTCCCCCCCAGCCCCGCGCTCCTCATGGTGGACATTTGCAAGTAAAATGTGGGGTGGAGGGCAGAGGTGAGGTGAAGACACACGATAGACAAGGAAGAGTTCCAGGAATATTTTTCTGCCAAACCCTATTTTTCAAGCTACTCTCCTGACTCCTATCTCTGTGTTAGTGTCAGGAGATGACTTGAAAATTAGGGAGTCTTTTTCTAGGATCAGAAAAGTCATCAAGATTCATTGGATCAGAAGAGTCTTTAAGATCCAATGTTTTTCAGAAATAGACTGAATGAGCTCGGTAAAGATTAGATGCCAGTCCAAAAATACAGTGCAATACAATTTATTTTTATATGCCATCCTTCACACAAAGTACCACAAAACACTTTAGAGAGATGGAGAGATAATGCTTTACAGAGTTAGGTACAGCAACTCCCAGACAGGCAGAAAAGGAAAATGACATATGGAAATAGAGCAGAGTAAAAGGGAAAGCTGAAATTTAAAAGCAGTAAAGATGCAAGTAAGTATCCTCATGGATGAGTCCCCACAAAAGGACTGCAGCAGAATTCAGCGACAGGGCAGAAGGATAAGTGGAAATTAGCGTCGAAAAGTAGACTAGAAAACATGGGACAAAACTAGGAACGCTTTCACTCAGCAACATCCGATAAGAGGAAGCAATGCAGAGGGATACCTGCTGTCCTTATAGAGGCTAAACAATTTTTTAACAATCCAGTATTATCAATCAGCCTAGTCGTTTTGATTGCCCATCTGAATTAGGCCCAGAAAGAGTTTCGCGCACACCCAAAGATCTCCTCTTGCCTCAGAAATCGGTCCATCTGTGATATGAGGATTTTATGATGCCTGAACACTTCAGGGGCATTACAGTCATTTCGGGGAAGCTGCTAACCAAATGACACGGAGACGGCTTTGTCTGGGGCAGCGGGCAGAAATACTTGCATGCACACACACGTGCACAGGCTTTACCTAAGAACCCCTTTAAAAATACTATTACTGGGTTAAAGTTTAAACTGTGCTCGATGATTCCGAAGTAAATTGAAGGGCTTGAGGGTATTTATTTGTTGCAGGGGAGAGGGAAGCAGGTGTTGTGTGTGTGGAAGTATTCCCTTTCCCAGAGGATCTCTGTAGCCGGCTGGAAGATGAAAAGGCACAGGCTGCAGATGAGTCAGGAATGGGGAAAGGGAAAAAAAAAAGGAAAAAAGGAAATTTTTCAAAAATAAGATAAAAATACGCTAAATCTATTTTGTGCTGCTGTGATTTTGTCACTGCTGGCCTTGGCAGGCTTTTCTGGCTGCAATGGACTTGATTATTGCTTCTGAGAGCACATGGATGGCATTGCAGCAAGCATGCAGTCTGCATCGCCTGGATAGAACAGGCATTGGGCAGTGGGTTATCACATTCCTCGTATCATTCAAGCCTTGCTGCAGCGATACGTCATGATGTATACTTAATCCAAAGACGTGAAGCTGGAGAAGTCGCCAATGCTGCTGCTATTATAGAACAACATCCCAGCAGCCAGTCTCTGGTGAAAGGCAGGTGAGATAGTTCTGTTACAAACCTCAGCTTTTTTCAGGGCTTTTTTTTTGTTTTCCTACTCCAGCTAGCAATGAGCTGCAGCATACAGAATATCAGTGTCAAAATTTGGGCCCTGACTGTGCATGAACGTGCCCTTACATACCTCGATAAACCCACTGATTCCAGGTTCCCTGTCTCTAGCCAGATTCTGCCACTTTGGCTCATGTCTTTTAACGCTTTACGCTAACACCAGGTATTATTCTGAGAGTAATATGTCTACGCCAGTGTTTTCTTTTGGTTTTTTTCTCCTCTTCACAAACCTGCCATCTGATGAGGTATCTGTCTTAATGCCTATCAATGTACATCCAGGACAGTTCCCCCTATTTATCGAATAAACTTCAGCTACCACCACAGCACCACAGTTTCTCCCTCTCATCACCTTTTTTTATTATAACTTGTAGCCAAGATGGTTAAGTTAAAAGCCTGTGAAAAGGAGAGATGATTTTTTGCCCTTCATCGCTTATGCTTTTACATAGTCGTTAGTGGAACATTGCTAGAATATTTTCTAATTTATTTCAAGAAATGCAGGAGTGCTTTGTTTTTAAGCTCTAGCTCAGTTAAGACTTCATGCGATAGCACACGCAGTATATCCAGGGTATAGTGGATGATCACCAGTGCAAGTTCATGTGACACTCACTAACGGATATGTACTGTTATAGCAAGGTCATATATTAAAATGGCAAGTTTGGGGTGATGAGTGAGACTCTCTCTGGGAATTGTTCATGTGCCTTTTAACTAAGTTGTGATTTGTTTTATTAGCTTTACATTTAATTTATTTGGCACAGTCTCCTGAGGGATCAGCTGTTGTCCCAGTCTCAAAGACGAGGCAACGTGCTCCTCTTGCTACAGACCGCTCTTTTGGAAAACTCATGCTGAGAGAAGTGTGGCCCTTTCTTCCCTGCCTCCCTTGCCAGGACTTGCAGTAGCAGTGGCAAGAGAGTTGAGTGGTCTTAACACTACAAACTCGCCTGAGCTTTGCTTCAGCATGCTGGCTGCCAGGCAAGGAAAGACATTTTCTGGACTGGCTTCACCTTGACACATTGCTCCAGTTTAGGTCAGATCCTGCCACCCTCGCTCCTCTGTAGCACACTGCTTCTGGGACATGGCAGACTGGGGAAAGGCTTTAGCCCCCAAAAAAACTCACTAAGTGCTACTGTGTCTCTTATATTCAACATTTAGAACCTCGCAATTCCTGTTCGACCACTGTGTAAACCTGGGAGGTCCTCCAATGCGTATGTAGCATGAAGCATGGGTAGTGTCCCTCGTCCCAAGCCAGAATAAGAGCGTGTGACTCCCAAACCTGTGGTTATGGCACACAGAGCAAGAGGGAAGAGGACAGAATTTGTCTAAAGCATTATATGAATGTTCACTCAAACAGGGTGAAAATCCAGTTTTCACTGCCAGGGAAGCTCATACTGTGAAGTCCAGAGAACCAAATAACTATCATCTGCCTCTCACATCCCCTCTCCGTAGCCCACCAGATGTTCAACACAAAGCACATGGGGAAACAGGAGTGTTCACCTGAGAGATGAAAAGTAGAGGAGCACATAGCTTCAGGCGATGAGGGAAACCCCTTTCACATCTCCCCTCTTGCATAAGTAGGCTAAGGGCTCAAGCGTTTGACCTCCCCTTCCAGCTAAGGAGGGCCCCAAACTCCAGGAAAGGTCAGGTATGAGTTTCAGACTTAGTATCCTAATCAGGAGAAATGTCCCTTTAAGTGCCCTCTCCTCTGGCATTTTTCCTGTCGGGAGCGTAGAAAGCTCCTGACTCACCTGCTGGGTTTGTGGTCCCATTTCAAGGTGTTTATCAACTCCCTGCTGGCAATTTCCCATGTCAGGGGGACTCTGTTAGGGCCAGGGTGCCTACTAGAATAGAGCTGCAACATAATGACCCTTCCATGTCATCTAAGTACATGTGAGAGTTGAGTCAGGTTGAGTAAATGTGAGAATCTGGCCTCATAAAAATAACCAAAATATAGACAGAAAGTTGTTACAATACAGATGTAGAGTGAAAGAAAGGCTACAGTAAGAAATATTGAGATACGGGGTGGGAGAGGGGTAGAGGGAGACAGAGAGCTTTAGGGGACTGTGAAGCCCAACACAGATGCGCTACATTAATTCAGAGGAGTTTTCTCCAGGAAGATGACAGCTGGACTAAAGAGTAGTCACCGGCGTTACACCAGCAATGGCTTTGGCTCTGCGTGAATCCTGTAGGATTGGACCCTGTGACAATTCACTTCTTACTCTGTGGGCCTCCAGATTGGTGTGCTAAGCGAAATAGGGTGCAGCATTCTTTTAAAGATAAAAGGACTTGTTCAAATTTTACATAATCGTAGAATTATTCTTTACAGTGGATTTACATAGACATTGTCAGTGGGGAATTCTCTCAGCAGCTTCAATTACTGTATTTTCATGTGCATTGTCTGATAGGAGATGTGCTGGATCTCAAATACCTGCTTACCTGATTAATGTGGATTATTCATCCCATCGTAATTACCTGTGAATTTTAGGGTAGCAAACATGTGAGAAGAATTTGTATAAAAGCCGCAGGATTTTTGAAAGGCAAATATTTCCCAAGAATCCCTGTATGCAGGCTGACACATTTCATTCCTTATGGTGATACTCTCTGCATTACAGCATTTGACTTGATGTAAATGTGATAGTGCTAAGTAATACTGACACACTGCAGTGAAATGCACTAAAGAACCGCACTAGGAAACACCTGGCTATTGAACGGTTTCAAAAAGTGAAAGCTTTTCATCATCAATTTAGCTCTCAACAAAACTGCCCTCAGATGTCTGTTGTCTTGTTATTTTTCCTCCTAATTAAAAACGTACCATTTTAGCTGGTCGTGCTTGTGAACCAGGTGTACTGAATGCCCCAGCAGCGCAAACGTGCGGTAACAAACACAGCCTTAGCGTTAGGCACCATTTTGCATGTAGCCTGACAACTAGGTCAGGCTGGCGACCGGTTCTACACAGCCTCTGAGTAGGTATTAATGTCGTTGAGCTGACTAGGTGGGAATTTGTCTTCGTGGGATCTGTGCTCCTAAATGACTCAGGACTCATCCCTGCAGGCACAGGCAGGCAGATCTGAACTCCTCTGCTCACACAAGAGGCCAGCTGCCAGTGTGCTTTGCTGTTTCGGAAGGCACGCACGTACCTCCCCGTGTATCTGTGCACGACTAGCACTTTCTTGCAAAGCCCAGCCTTCCTTTTCACGGGCTAGGTTAGTAAGTGGGTGCCAGGGGAAAAAGCCCTATGTTAGCATTACCTTCCTGCACGCTAACTTACTTGCCTACAGACACAAGGCTTTCTGAAAACAATTTTTTGCCTTTTATTTTTAATAGCCAAAATACTTCCACAGTTAGGATTCCTACTAAAAATAAGGAAGATGACACAGAAACATGACCGTACTGCGGATGGAGCTCACAAAGACGGACTCTGATATCGGCTGAATTCTGCTGAGGGGTTTAGAAATATTCTCCTGAATGATATTTACTGACCTTGCTAATTTTCACCAATGTCATTCCACAGCTTCAGGTCAAAACAGGCTGAAGTGAGAGTAAAGAGGAGCCTGAATCATCTGAGCTACATTTAAAGTTAAACAGGGCTGCTGATAAGAGCTTTATGATCTTGAGCTCATTATAGCCTGTGCAAGCAGAACTATATTGATACATCAAATTGAACATTAACACTAAAAACCCTGTGAGCAGCCTTTTCATTGCTCTGGGAACATGTACAGCCCATGCCAGCACAGAAAGCAAATGCAAAGAGCTTAAGGAGATACCTTCTCACGTGATGTCCCCTTTCGCTTAAAAGTTCTCCGGCCACCCTTTCTTTCCTTCTACCACATAATAGGCATGGTGTCCATCATCTCCCTCTGAAAGCCTTTTTTATCATCAGTGACCATAATCCAGGGTTACCGCTTCCTGACAGTGATGTATTGTATCTCTGCAGTTAACAACAAAATCTCATATAGCCCTCGAAGGACTCAAAGGATTTCCTCTCCTCTTTTGGGCATTGCTTTCATTTACCGTTACAGAGAGATGATGGTGAGGATAGGGTTAGATCTGCACTGATAGGACCCACGTCCCTAGACCTGTTTATCGTGTCATCACCAGCTCAGGGTTTTACCTATTTATTCGGTGGCAAATAGTATGCTTGCGCTTCTACCACAGGAAATCTCAGCCTTTTACATATGTATGTGCGAACTGAGTCTGGAGGCTACGAAGTTAGAAAGCTGTAATAGTTCCCATAGTTCTCATGCACGGATCCAGGAACCGGCCTCAACTTTGAGCCAATAGACTCTATTTCTGTTGTCCCTCGAGGGGACAAGCCAACGTCTGCCTCTTTGAGAAATCCAGCTCAACTCGTTCCTGAAACACAGTGCCAGACATGCTGACATGCATTGAGTGAAGTGTTATAATTGAATGGTTTGGACAATTTGAGACTTGAGATGTGATGAATACTTCAGCAGAAATCCTCCTGATACTTTCCCTTCATCTACAAAGAGAGTGGGTGGTTTGATATCTGCATCACTAGTTACCCACCAAACCTTACTGGGAATAATTAACACCTGATCCAAAGACATAGCAGTTATTTCTTTCAAAAAAAAATTACATGCAGAAATGAAGAGATGCCATTTTATTATTAACCTGCTGCGCTGTACAGAAAAAATGTCATCAGATTAAGGACCAGATCCCGCTCTCATTTATGCATGTGAAACTCCGCTAAACCCAACAGGAGTCATGCACACGTGTGTGGGCAGGATTTTTCCTGTAATCACTGGTAGCACCTTTCCTCACAGTTCACGTGCAACGTGGTACAGATCTGTCTGAGACTTTCTGAGGTATACGAAAGTGGCAACATGCTGAATGTGGGGGATGGTAAACAAAAATACAGGTGATTTGAAAAACAAGCTAAAAGAGAGCTTTTTCAGTATGATTTCACTTTGTCTAATTCACTTGTTAATAAGGCCATCCTGAAAGTTTCCTCTGTCAATTTGTGTTTAACTGTACTATTGATAGATCTGAAAGGGTTGCCTACAGCAAAACTTGCACAGCGCTTCTCATTATAAAACTCCAGCTTTATTGCTTAGAATTTTGCCCTGGTTTTAACTGTGCTGAAATGAGTTACATCAGCTGCCTTTCTAGGGAAGCATTTTTTTGGGAGACTTTTGGGCAGTTGTCTTTCTAATATGTCATCTAATTTTTTTCACCTGTTTCTGAGAACAAGGTAAAGGAAAAATACAATTTACCAAACTAGAAATAAATTTACAACTGTTTTATGGAGAGCTAGCTGTTTGACCTTGGGCAAGGGGTTTGCAATTTGACAGAGGAGCTGCCTTTAGTCAGGGATGGGGCTTTTGCAACCAGCCACTGGGAAAATCTGCTTTAATTCCACTGAGTTGTGAGCTCTGAAAAATCTCAGGTTCATCAACACAAAGAATTTCTGAAAATTTTCAAACAGGGCTTTCTGGAGGCTGATTTGACACGCTGGTTACTAAAAACGCAACCAATTTCCAGATCCACAGTTAGAAGCTGCCCTACCAAGCCATGCTCCAAACGTTGCCATGTGTCCTTTGCCAGGACCCCTTGCCACCCATACGCGGCTGGGCAGGTAGCGTCTTTCCTCGGCCCCTGCCTTCACCTCCACTACCCCACCCTGCCTCCAGCACCACGTGCCGCTCTGCGCTGCTGCCTTTTTCCCTCCAGAGATCACAGGTGCTTTTTCTAAAGAGAGCCAGGGGCAGGGGGGCTTTCAGAAGCTGTCTTGAGTTTCTAACCGTGCCTATTAGTGTGTATCATTCACACTGAAGTAGCTTCACCAGCTCCTGTGAACGTGAATTTCACTGCGAGGTAGCCCACAGAAGTTTTAGTTAGCCCTGGGGGTTGTGTATTATTATTATTATTATTATTATTATTATTATGGGTGACTGGCAAATTCTTAAAAAGCAGTACTTCACCTACCCCTGTGCAACGCAGCAAGTTTAACTTGAAATGCCCAAGTACCTAGATCTGGAGGTCTTTTCTTCCCTTCCTGGAGGGAGAAGAGGAGGACTGATTTACAGCTGCGGCGCAAGCGGCAGCGAATTCAGAGCCGGGGCTGCTCCTGCATCCTGCGTCCTTCGCCCAAAAGCCCCGCCAGCCAGAGCGCTCCCCTGCTGTGGGAGACGCGGGGATCTCCCTCCTCCCTCGGCTGCCAAAACGGAGGGTATCCCAGAGGTGTCAGGATGGAAAAAATCCCAGAGATCTGCTTTCAGACACACAAACCCTTCTTCAGGTCTTGAAGAAAGAGCTCGTATGCCAAAAAAATTGTTTATTTTAAAAATTAGACTCACTGGTCTATTCATTCGTATCAAGTGGGACAGTGTCGAGGGGAGAGTGTGGGAGCGCACATGCCCAAGTGGAGGGTGGAGCTGGGGGATTGCCCTCCGGCAGAGGAGGGAATTTATCTTGGACCTGCTGGTCCTCAGACTTTTCATATATCTTTCAACTTCCAAGACCTTTTGGAAAAAGGAAACCACCCTAATTCCTTTTCCAGTTTAGGCTAGATGAGGCCTTTGATATCCGAAATAAAGCCTTTAGCTGTGGGTCAAGTCAGTGAGTGAATACGACAACATTTTTTCCTGTTTTTAATTTTAGGGAAATGTTTCACATTTCGTTCAGTCCAAAGTGAAACTTTAGTTCAGTAATTTTTTGGCTTCACTTCTGAATGGACCCCAAAATTTCTCACTGTCTGTCTTATTTCACACAATGCCCTACGTCACTGCTGCTTCTTAGTGGTAACTAATGCAGAGCTGGGAGGGTAATTTAGGTGACAGCCATTCAACCCAGCATCCTTTCTATTAATTACAGCGGGGTGGGAGTATCGGTTTTCCTCTAGCTGGGAAAAATTATATGAAAAGAACACATACCACTGCAGGTCAAATCCCCATCTTGTCCTGCAAGCTGCAATATGTCATGTCTGTGGAGTTGCACCCACTTACAGAAGGTCTGAATTTGGTCTTGCTCTTTTCCAATGATGTTTCCCTTTAGTAGCTCACTTTGTGGTCATTTAACAGGAACCTAGCACACATGCGGGAGAGGTGTCACAACATCAGTTATCTGAGATGATTGTAAATGATGTGCCAGCACCTGAAGGAGATGTTAGGATGTATGTCAGATCATCATAATAGATACAGTGTTGTACCAGGCAGCACAAAACCAGATGTATTTATAATTCCTGCAGCTGCAGCCCTGCTATTAGTTAAGTCTAAGAATGGAGCCACTGATAGATTTGTCATAGATGAGTTCTCTCCCTAATAGAAAGAAAGTGATGAGAGGAAATAGATAATGACTGAAGTTATTGGCAATACAGAGAGTCTTTAACTATACATCTTCAATTCAGAGCCCGCCAGATGCATGTGCCTGTCATTTGTTCCTCCCCAAACCGCTCAGTGCCCTCTGTGGTACAACCTGCTGTGGTCTCACTCCGGGTCCCAAGGAGAGGGGACAGATACCCCTATCAGAAGCAGCGCAATTACTGATAGTCTCCCCGAGGAGAGGGAAGATGTGTAGGCAGCGAGACTGACTTATGCTGCCATGGTGTTGTAGATCTGGGGCAAAACACGCTGGCCAGGCTGGGAAGGGTCCTTCTCGTGTCTGTCTCTGCTGAAACTTTTTGGAGATGGATAAAAGATTTAGGCTCTTCGCATTACACTCAGAGATGGTTCAGGGACCCATGAACTAAATTCAGCAGTGAACTGAGGTCTTAGAAACCCTGTAGCTGTCTTAGCATCATCCTGTACTGAAACTGTTGTACCGCCACTAGCTGCAACCCTAATGTAGAGCTTTCTGCACCCTATTTCATTACTTTCGCCCTGTAATCCAGTAACTTCAACAACTGTGAATTAATTGTCCACATTTAAAAGAAACGGAAAGGTATATGTCTAGAAGTTTGGGAGATAACCATTAGGGATCAGCTGTCGAGTCAGGCTCCTAGGGCGAGAGCTGATTACTCAGACCTCATCATGAATATTCAGAGATGGAAATCAGAACACCAACAGTGGAGTGGGGTGAGGTGATCAGGTAACACTGGCATCAGAAAAGCAAGCTGGGGAGAGAGGAAAACGAAACACATTTTCTTTTTCTGATGATGATGATGAAGAAAAAAGGCATCAAAGTGTGCTACATGACTTAGACACTGACAACCAAACTCGTCCAGGGACTTATGCAAGAGCCACGTTGCGCTAAGTTGTGGGGTTTGAACGTGGAGGTTTTCTTATCGCAGAAACTTTTCTGGGAGTCTTCAAGGAAAGGGCTATGTAAAGACCACCTACGACCTCCATGCCTTTAAAGACACTTCAAAATGGATGCGCTTCGACTATAACACAATTTTGATCTACTTACCATGATCTATTAATGACAAAAATTGCCATAATCAGGAATCCAAAAACCTACATCAAACCATGTGGGAAATAATATTTAGAGGGGGCAAAATTTGTGCTTTTAGATCAAAGTCCTAGTGTAATACTAGAACCTGTTGATAATATCATAGGACCACATGTGAAAGAAATCAATGTGTGTTTTTTGTTAAAAGGCCTTAGAAAAGTAAAAGTACCCCAGCTGTGCAAGTCTAGAAAAAACTGGGCATTATTAAGCCTGCCTTTTTGTGATTCTTAATGTCTATGTGCATAATTCCAAATCAAACATATTCACATTATTAACTTTTATAAGTTTATTAGTCTCAGTGCTAATGAAACCATTCATCCTTTGCAAATGCACATGGCTCCCTAATGAAACTTCAATAGATGGATCAGCAGTTAAGTGAGTACATCCAAATGTTTATGCCAAATTCTGTTTGCTGCAGTGAACAGGGAGACCACATCTTTTCCAAGCAGATATCTATACTAACCAACCGACAGATGTAACGATGCCACCTATGTAATAAAAACTTCCTTTACCTATAAAGAAAACTATACATTATGCAGGATACTGGTATTTAAGATATAATTTTCCTTTTAATATCAGTCAGAGAAATTCCACTTGAAAGAACCAACATAAAAACTAGTAAAACATCTGGCAAAATGAGAGGATAAATCAAATTTAAAAATTATAAATATACTAGAAAAATATTTTTGAATATGGACTCAACAAGAATTCAGTGACGGACGTTCATATGCTTATTAGCTGAGTTTTGAAATCTGAAGCTTATGCTGCTAATTATAATTTTAATACTATTTTCACCATTCCATCTCTTTTCTTTGTTTACCTGCCTGCATTTTCCCAGTTCAGTTTTCTAGATGGGTGTATATTTAGATGTTAGAATGGGAAGCAGCTGATATTCCATGGTGCAGAATCCCTTTTCCTTGAAGAGTTTGTGGTGGTTTTCCTTTCCGACTCTCAATTCAGAAAGCTGTACCAAAAAGGCACTTCTGAATTTGGGAGTCTCAGCATTACTACTATTACGTTCTCAGCACAAACATTTGTGTCTTGACATTATAATATTTTGGAATTTTTTTGCCTTGGCATGAAATGTTTAAAAAATACACATGATTTGGGACTTCAGGATTCATGTTCAGGAATTCAGAGAAAAGAAGTTTTCATTATTATGCCAAGCAAGAGAGAAAAAATGCATTTGCTTCTGAACTATACATATTATCTTAATTTTTTTCATTATGTTCTACACTGAGGTATAAATACTGTGCCTGTAGCCAAATATGTATCTGCACAAAACAAACAGAAAACATTCTTAAACCAATGAAGTGTTTACTTTTTTAAAGACATTTTAATCCTATTAACGGTAAATTATATTACCTATTGTGAAAGCAGACATGAAAGAAATATCTGAAGCATGCAGTTAATTATGATACCAAGTGAAACATAATATTTATGCTCTCCTTGTGTAGCTGGAACAATTTTTCTTTCACTAACGGTGAGTCATCCACTGATTGAAGTCTTGAAACTGATGATGAGAGAGTTGGCTGGCACATCTGCCATAGAGGTTTCATTCTATAGATAATTAATACTAAAAAAAAATCTGGGTTTTATTCTTTTATATTCCCAGTTCTCTATTTTTTAAACAAAATCTCCTCCTCCTTCTCCTCCAACATATCTCTCTGTTTAGAGGTTATGTGCTTAAGAATATTAAAAGACATCAAAGTCTCTGATAAAGCCAGGCAATGAAGATTTCACTGAACAAGGGTCTGAACCACAATTTCAGATCAAAGTTGCATTTCCATGTCAGAACATCGGAAATCTTTGAATCCTGGTTTTTTATATGGTCCATTTTAACGAGTGGGCTCAGGACATAGTTTGTTTAACGACCTGAGGTTGGAGTCTCCCCGTCTCTCCAGGAGGCTGAAGGTGTCCAGAGAGCCAATTCCTATTCCAATACCCTTCTATTTTAAGAGGTTGTTTTCCTCCCATTGTCTTGCTTAATTTTTGCACTTGTTCGTATTAGGTGCTTGCAGTGGCTGTTTAATTAGCAAACTAATGCAATTGCATTTGATCCTTATGGCCTTGATTCTGCATCCAAAACGAGCAGTAAAGTTGCGTATGGCAGAGAATCTTATGTTCCACACCCTCTTTATTTGGCAGTTTTCTACTGTATTTATTTTTCCTTTCGTTTTTTTTTTTTCTGTCGGATTTTTCTGTTTTATTTTCTTATTCATTCATTCGGCTTCTTTTTTTTCACTCCCTCTCCTTCCCAAAGGATGCCCTCATTTTACCACTTGCTTCTGAAAAGATTTGCTTTGAAAGTCCGTTCATATACACGCATCTGAAAAGTTACAAGAAATAAGCCAGAAAGGTGTTCTGTGAGGAGTACAGCTGCTCTCCTCCCCCAGGAAAACTAATTCATCAGCTCTTTGAAACAGACTGTCTCGGTTGTTTAGAAACTAAGAGCTATGGATTTTGTTGGTTATCATAAGTGCCCTGCATAGAAATACCATCTAGTGTTACAAGTAGGAGGCAACCCCTTGGCACTCATGACTTCACTTAGGTTTTTCATTCCAGTCTTAATAATTTTAGGAGTTTCAGGTGTTTAAGATTCTGTTTTCAGGACTTAAAAAAACAGTTTCTTGTTTTCCCTTTGTAGCACTAGTTTAAAAAATCTTCTTTACACTGTGACTGATCCAATTATAATCTGGAGTTTCTTGCCATGCAAGTCCTTCTGTTCAATAATTTAAAAAAATCACTTTCTATAGCAACCTATGGCCCTCACTTCAGTTCTCTCTGATGGTACGTGCCGCAATCCTGCAGCCAAATATTAATCTAGAGGCATGTTTCAATCCTATGAAACCGATGGAGGGACAGAGCGCGCCGTGTGGGTACGTTCTTTCCATTCCCTTTTCACTGGTCACCACAGCACCAAACACGACCCATATCAGAGGCCAGCCCCAGCATTTCTTCCTTCCTTGCCATATCAATAACTAGACAGTTATTGTCTGACTACATCTTATATGTGGTTACATACATAATCGCCCAACCCCCATGGGGAAAAGAGCCAGCTGCTGAAATGAAATAAATGTCAAAAGATACTATAAGAAAATCTGAATGTCTAGTATCTCCAACACAGTTCCAATTTTCCTAATGCATGACTCCACTCACCTTACCTAAATATTCACCGATAATTTTCCTCCATCATTCTCAACTCTGTAAGCTTTTAGGGACAGTTGTCATAAATCAGCATTTCATTGTTTCTGGCTATCACCTCTTTACAATAAAAAAGATGTTATCAGTTAAAAAGTAAGAAATGCAGTATGGTCCGAAAAGCACAATTATAGAGAATACTATCGAACCACAATATAAGGCCCATGCAAATCCACCGCTGTTATCTATTTCAGAGATTGCAAAAAGCTAGCAGTAGCAAATGTGCAGCAGTATAAAAAGGCAGTGATAATACAGAAAATAAAAGCCTCTCTAATCCCTATTAGCAATTTGCACTAAACAATGAGAATAAACTCCCTGTTAAAATTTTGTTCTAGGAATTTAGAATAACCTCCTCTTCTTCTTTCTGCTAGCGCGAGTTCTTTTGGTATCTCAGTTCAGCATGCTAGCGGAGGTGACAAGCAAGTGTCAGCAGGTACATACAGGCATATTAAATGCATACGACACATATGAAGGACACCAGTACGCTGCAAAACCCATTCAACTTTTACAGGTATTGTGATTTCCTTTGAACAAAATCTGTAAAATCAGCTTTTATCTAAATAGCACCTTCAAGAAGTAATTTTTTCGTTACTTCTCAAATTCTCCTTTAATAGATCCCTTTGCAAAGTGTCAAAGAATTGGGTCAATATTTAGCTGTAGTGAATAGCATGACTTGAGTGATGAAATTCACACCGCATGACCCTGCAAGCACCTGCAGAAGAATGACGCTCCAGCCAAAGGTCCTTCTCCGAAAAGGGGCATTTTGCAAAGAGGAGCCAAAATGGTCTCCTCGCTGTGTGGTCTCACAGCAGCCTCCACTTTGCTGCAGTTACCATATCCACACGAGTTTGTGCTCCGCTTCTGCTGTAGTGAGCCCCACTCTCTGGCCAGGCGGCTCGTGTCCCAGTCAGTCCAAGGTTCGCCTGCAGGAGGGCACTTCTGCAAAAGCCTGTGCAAAAGGGAAGGCGTGGGAGCAGAGCTAGAAGCGTAGACAGACTGGCCCACGCAGCCTGACCGGTCTCCTCCTGAACATCTATTGAAACTGATTGATCTAATGCCTCGCATCTGCCAAACTGTCATTCAAGCCAGAGGGGATTTGGACGAAGACAGGGGAAGCATTGTAAAAATGAGTTTGCGCGTTAGTTTACCGAGCAAGCTTTGAACTCCTAGGTACAGCAAAATCAGCTTATTGGAAAGACTATGCCCGCAACGAAACGGCTTCGCTAGATGGGGGAACAAGAAGGGAAGGGGAGAAGTGCTATTTGAGGAGTTAGTAGATTTCTTCCCTTGATTTGTGCCTGAAAGAAAAAAATATCCCAGCTGTCTGCTGCATTGTGTGAACATATACATGCATTTAAATTACTTGTATCATTACTTACAGATGTAATTGTGAAATATGTTCTTTTGCATCCAGAATTAGGGGCAGAACAGATGGTGAAAACTCAGTTTAAGGCAATATGTCCATTAAAATAACCCATACTGTTTGTGTACTATAACAATAGCAGTCTTCAGCATAGCTGAGATTTTTAGTGGTGCTAGATTATGACAGAAATACAAATAGACTGTAGGACAAAATTCAGTATGACTGAAAATTCACCCTGAAAAAATTTAGCTAATTTCTCTTTGGCGGCTGTCAACAGATGAACTCACCTCTGCACCCCCCTGCCTTTGCAATATTGGCTGCTTCGTACCAAAATGTGAATGGTAAACTTTCTGGAGTTCATGGGCTGGCAAAGCCTTCTCCGTCTTTAATTCCCAGGGACTCACAAAAGTTACCAAATTGCTCTGCTGGAACCATTTTTACCTAAAAGAGTGTATCTATTATAAGTATATATATTTATTTTATAAATATATGTATACACATATATATATACATTCTTGTTACTCACTGGGCAGCTGCTTTGTAGGAAAAGGAAAATGAATGTGTCCAGCTAGGTTGGCATATACAGTGGCCTGTATTCCCAATTACTCTTTCAGATTTCTATTAGGAGAATCTGAATTCATTAACACCGAAGTTTCGATCAAATGTTTTGAATTCACAATATTGAAGGAATTTTAAGGAAAAAACTTTAAAATGTCTGTTGAATTACTGGTATTAGTTTTTAAAGTGCCGCACCAATGCAATTGCATGAATGAGAGCCAGCTCACCTGCAGTTTGTCCTACCAACATCAAATAGGTTACCGGGGCATTTTGAAGGAGTTGAACCCTATTTCAGTAAGCTCTTTTTTAATGAAAGCACAGCTAGCCTGGGGATGCTAGCACAGGAGCAGGGAATAAGCAGGGAGACAGCGTAGGCATCAAGCTTTGCTTGCGAGGCAGGTTCCCGAACACTGGAAGGGGAAAGTGCCCCCTCAGCCCCCAGCCAAGGCATTGGCAAATGCCCGACATGCGTCTTGCCTTCCAAGAGGGCTGTGTGCCCATTCTGTTCCGTACAAGTTGCACCCAGAACTGTGCAATGCTCAGCCCGACTCCTCCAGAGCGGGACTTGGGAGCTGCCGGCTCTGCCTCCCACACGGATGTCCGCGGAGCGCCCTGGGCACCCAGGCACCCTCCCGAAGGTGCGCTCCAGAAAGGACCCATGCTACGGGCAAAAAAATCTCAGCTTTCGTCTCCGGACTGTAGGTTTCTCACCCTCCTGAACAGGAAGAAAAGCTTGCAAATGTGAGCTAGGTGTTCCCCAAAGGCTCAAAAAGCAGCAAGCCATTAAGCCTATCATGCTGTTTTCTGAAAAATCTCGCAGAGTTCGTAGCCCAGCTCACTCTTTGCTAACACTGAATATTGTGACCACTTCTTGGTCTTGAAGAGTACTTTTTCTAAAGCCAGTCAAATGGCAATTTAAAAAAAAATCATTTAAAAAGTGCATTGTATTTTGGACTGAATCACCTATAAGTAAAGCACCAACAAAATATTCCGTTCCCTGCATTTGCTTGTGATCCAGCATAATAAAAACAGAATAACATTATAATAGCCATGAGTCTTATGTCTTGCCATGAAATCTGGCACACCCTACATCATTTTGGAGAAGTAATTTCCATTCTACTTTGTTCACTTGCACATGGTAAAGTAGTTAACAGGAATATTTATCCTTTTCCCTTATTCCATCAGTCCTGACATTTCAAGGTATAATTCCCCGTACGTTGAATATACATGTTTCATGCAAAAAAGTGATGCTTAACTTTTAAAGAAATAATGATGGTTTGTGAGAAGTTTAAAGAAAGACCAGATTTGGTTTTCTGCATTTGTACAGCACTGAGCACAACAAGAATCACACCTCTAATGCGTTGTGTTAAACAAGGATTAGATTGGTATGTCTTCATGTCGTGTACATGTAAAGGAGAATTTATTTCAAGTAAAACAGCTGTAGGAGCTCTTAAGCAATAAGCTCAATATCATATCTACTGGAATTTGCTAAAATGCATTTATCAGTGGGGCACTGTGCCTTTAAATCCTACTCGTAAATACCCTGTTCTTTTAAGGGTGTTTCTCCCATGGGCTGCTAGAACAGCTGAGAGTAGGAAGATTATAACAAAAGGTTGAAAGAACGTGGTTTGGTTTCTTGTATTCATTTAAACATACCAGAAGTCATGTTAAGGAGTATAAGGTGCTCATTAGTAGATTTAATCTGCAAACAAGAATTAGCTTTCACCATGAGAGAAACGAAGTTTTAAACCGGTACTCCAAATGTGTGCATGGGGGGCAGGGAGGAACAACCGAGTTCGAAGGTGAAGCTTGATGAACTGTATGAGAGGACAGAGTGTTTTTGGGATGCATAAGGTACTTGTGTCACAGTTACATTTAATTACACAACTTAAGTCTTCCATTGCATCATCATTAAGGGCTGAGAAGTAGTTTTTCTAGGCACTGATTCCACTTTATTTCGTTTTGCTTTCCTCTTAAAGTATCTGAGATAGGTTCAGATCTTAATATCATCTGGCTATAGTACAAGCAGTTAATGTACCTTCATCTACCCTTTGTTTCTCTTCCTCTTTTCTAGTAGCACATCATAGTTTTTGTTCATTTGCGCTCTTTGTAAGAAATGTCTCAGGTTGTTATAGAAGGAGAAGGGGAAGGGTAATTTATAACTTCTGGACTTAATGTCTACCATAGCACCAGATTTAACTACCCTTGTGGTCTCTTCAGCCCTCTTCCAACTGCTTTATTGCCACGGTCTCACAGACTTTGCAGTGAAGTTGATCTAGAGGGTTGATGGAAGACCACTTCAGTGCAGCTCTCCTTAAGTTTCCCTCTCCTTCAAGAACACTAAAAGACTCCCGCTGTATGATCTATGCTTTTCAGGTTGTGGTCTGTATTTTCTTAACCTTCTAGATCCAAATGACACTTAGAGGAAAGTATTTGACTTGTCTGAATTCTCTAGTTCTCCTAATTACTTTTTAAGAAACAGCATTATTAATCATGTTTCTAAACCAGCCGGTAACTCTTCTGAAATAGATTTAATTACTAAGAGGTCCAAACAGAGCAGAGCACTCTCCACCTGTCAAGTTGGACAAGAGAAATCAAATGCTTTATAGCAGCAGCAGCCTCCTCCATTGATCTTAGAACAGCTGTTAATAAAGCTAGGATCAACAGAAAGATTCATTAATTCAAGAAAGAGTTAACACGGTGTAAATGGGAAATGTCGCTAGCAGTAATGAAATGGTCAGCATTTGGCTTACAAATATCAGTTTTCCAGATACAAAAGGTGTCCAACACCCTTTTTCTAATTGTTTAAAATGTGATGTTGCTTACCGTGTTAAAATCCATCATTAAGAAATGGAAAAAGCAAATCCAATGGAGGACTTGTGCAAGCTGTGGATGCACTTATTTATTAGGTGACTCCTGATAATCAGAGGAGTGTGTGCATCCATATGCTGCTGTTATACTGTGGTTAACTTTCAGTAACACTTTTTTGTTAAATGGGAATAGCAACCTTTAATTAGGATTTGGGGTTTGGTTCTGAAATTGCCATACACCTGCTTATTCAAAACAGATGTTTTATCTGCAGTGCAGTTTTACTCATAATATGTTATGACGGCAATAGCAGGTTGCTAACAAAATACAAAGGAAAGGCAATATCTACTTGCTGTGTTCTCTTATATGAGGTTAATAAAGTTGACTGATTAGGAATATCAGTTTGCTTTTACCAACATCTGACTATGTTAGCATGCCACATTGTAATCTATGTGAATGTATCCTTCAATGCTCTGTCGCTGAGACTCTAATTCAGTTTCAGTCAGAAAACAATTAAAAAATGACTTGGCCTTTATGTTGCACTTCATTTTTGCAGCGCTTCATGCATCATCAACCCTCTGTGCATTACATGTCTCCATCCCCATTTTACAGACAAAAGAAGCTGAAGCACCGTCCAGCACTGAAGCAATGCCCTAGCTTGGCCAACCTCATGCCAATAGCATCACAAACATAACAGGTACAGTGAGGTTCCCAAAGCGTTATCCCTCATGTAAAGCAATTCCTTTCCTGGGTACACTCAGTAAATCCTACAGCTAGAGGATGCGAGAGAAAAATGTCTGGAAATGTTAAAGGGAAGTGTTCTGGGCTCGAACCTGGTACATGGGAGGGAACATTTCCAGAATTGCTTGCTCTAGCTTCGTAACCGGCTTAGAAGGTAGAAAAATGCTTCTGATGCACAAAGAATGACTCATTGCCCTTCAGATTTTAACTAGAATATGCTTATAATGTGCAATCAATACCCTACGTAAGTTGAGGGTACCAGTTAGTTGTTGAGTGGCCAGGAGAAACCTGGAGCTGTCCTGATGTCATGAGTCAGTTTTGCCGTGTTTCTCCTGAAGTGTGCACTGAGAGGGTTGTCCTGCCACCATGGCCAGGCCACCTGGGCAGTTTGTGTCGCCTCTTTGTCAGGAAGATGGAAGAAGGGGGAGTGTCAGCAGAAGGGAGGAGAACGGTGCTGAGGTTACCCGGCCTAAGTGCCAACGGTGATGCAATACCAAGGACTGAAGCTTCACAAAATAGACATCAGCAAGCCTCTCTTTGTTTCAGCCTTACAGCAGTTAAGTGGGTTGTTGTCATGCCTTCTCTGTCAAGAATGTAAAATTGTCATATTGAAGGCTAATGTAACGTGTCAATTTATTTTATAAAGGTACCGTGTAGGTTTCTAATGTGATATAGATGTTAAGTAATACGACAAGAAAGGCATTACTATAACACAAAGTTACAAATTTTCTGCCATATTAGCACTTTCTATATTACAATAAAAAAGCATATTGTGGTTGAGAAGTGTGTATCAAATCTGCAAATCTTGAGCTTTGGTCTAACCCACTTTGTAAATTTGTTTCAATCTGATCTTCTTCTGTATTATATTTGCTGCCATCCAGAACAATAGTTTGGCACTCTCTCACTGGTCCATTGCCTTTGATGGCATGGCTTTATCATTTCCAAGAAGCCTACAATGAGCAAACTAGCTTTGTTACCATGTCTTAAACTGTTTTCAGCCTAAAAAATTAAAGTAACTACGGCCAAATCAGTACAATGCTCTGGTTTACTTGCTTGCTTTTTGTTTGCTTTTTATCACTTTTCCTTTGGACAAAACATTTCTTGTAATATGAGACTGTGAGAAGATACAGGATGTAAAATTAATATATATTGACTCCTTCTCTGGCTAGCAGTTTCTTTTTGGAAGAAGGTTTATATGACCTGACATGCAGCAAAGCCATCTTCTAGGCTCCGGTTTATTGACAGGCCACAAGTACGTGTGGATCCACTTTGACTTTTGGGCTTGGAGATGTAGAAAGCGAAGCACCTGTTTAAGTAATTTGCTGAATCAGGGCCACAGTGAACCGAAACATCAAAAAATTATGTAAATACAGGTTTATAACTTAGCAGATGAACACGTTGAATGCATAACTGAACAAAGAATTTGTTGAGCGAATCTTGTCTCTCTTTGTGTCTGCTTTTGGAATAGCTGTGACCACATCCTGCTTTTTTTATATTTATTTGTTATTTGAATATAGTCTGTGACTACCTTTAACAGATTTCTTTTTGTTCTCCGGTTTGATTGTTTAACATTTGAGATTTATTGCTTGATGGGATACCTATTGAAAGGACTGGAAAGATTCCCGTTGGCTTCAAAGGACAACGAATTGTGCCCGGAGCTCTGGTACAGCAAAGCATTTAGACACGTGTTTAAACATTGATGCTTTCAATGGGAGTTGAGCACATGTTTAAGATAAAGCATGTGCTACGGTCTTTGTTGCATAGGGAAGCACTTCAGCACATTCTTAAATGCTTTGCAGAACTGGCACTATAACAACCTCTGCTGTTAGTTACATTTTTTATTTTTATGGAAAAAAAAATAAAAGCACTAGAAGAAGTTGCTGTTACTTTACGATAAAAACATATCTAGTTTTGAATGGGCAGATTCGCTTCCTGTTTCTTCATAAGAAAGTATACATACACTATGAACTATTTTTGAAGAGCAGAATTTAACCCTGTCTTAATAGGAGATGAATGGAATTTTTTCCGTCCTTTTTCAGCAGTTTTAGTTTGGCACTTGTTTAAGGTGTTATTAATGTGCACATTCGAGAATGTCTAGGGCCCTCAGTAGTTCTCTATTATGAAATGCCCTTTTTAGCATGTAACAACTTCTGCCTCCTATTCACCATCCACTTTTAGTGGTCTCCGTGTTATCACTTCAAATACTTTTCAGGGAGAGAAGAAGGAACACGAGTGCTCAAAGAAATGTCTTCTTCTCAAACCGTGTGCATTTTCATTAAGATTTCCGTAGCTCCCCACTCCCACACGCCTTTCCCCATGAAAGTGAGAGGAATGTGCCTCTGCCAACTATTTATCCTTCATTAGAACTAAATATAAGCTTAAAGGGACAGTCAGGAAATACAAGATGCTAAGGCTTAAAAATTTGCTTCTTTTTTCCCCTTGGAGAACTGAGCTTTTACCATGCAAGATGAATGCAATTATACATCGGCAAACTCACCGGCAAACAGGAGCTACACAAAGTGCCCGCGAGTCCAAGGCTCAGGAAGCTCACGTGTTTTCACAAATGAAGCACACAAAGGGAAAGGTTCCCCTAGGAAACGGGGTTGGTCATGTTCCCCGCTCACAAAATCTCCGACAGAAGTCCTGTGGACTTTCGGAAGGGCAAACCTGTACCGTTCACACATGAGCTTGTCTTTGAGCTTCAATGAAGTGAATAGTGAATACGTTAAGCCAGTTCCAAATTGACTCGGTGCCTTTATAGCAGTTTTGACTATGCTTACGCTGCAAATAGCATAAGAATGATATTAACCAACCTTATAATGCATTTACTCTGGAACCCAACCACGGTTGCAGTTTGTACTGCCGTACCCAGCCTAGCCGTGGTAGCTGTGCAGCCTGATGGAGTTACGGCCCCAGCTTGCCCAGCATCCTGGCTAAATACTCTGGCGTAGTCCAAGCTGAGCGCTTGCTATGCTCCTGCTAACTCATTTAAAAGCTGGCTTGGATATAATTACCCCAAATACAACTACAGATTTGGACTGCAGAAAGGCGTAACCTTGAGAACACCCACGCACAAAGTCACACTACTTTAATGACACTGATAATAAACCACTTCAAGTGACATCAGACCTAAAATCTAAAAAAAAGATAGAGAGCTACTGATAGTCCAAAGCTAAATATATGAGGATAAGATTCACAAAAACACAAGAGACTAGGAGAGAGAGGACACCACACAGGTTCCCTCAGGTTTTCAGCTACCTCCAGCTTTGACTTTGTGGAATGTTTCTTTAAAACATGACCTTTTTGTAAGAAAATACTTGTTTCTTTGGTTACTGTTCCTTCCCCAAACTTCAGGGTCTGTTGCTGTTTCATCAACAAAATGGAAAGAGAATGCCAATTTTACCAAATTAAAAATAATGAAAAGCAAACCCTTGTTTCTCATAGATACCTATTGAGAAGAAGTTAGGAACATGTGTTGTTATTCAAATTGTCTTTTATTTTCCTACCTCTAATTTTTTCTTTGACTCAGATGGCCTAGAAGTTTTTGCCTACAAAACTGAATAACATCTCTTCAAGAAACCTTACCTGACCCAAATTAAAAGCTTTCCCAGCTAGCAAGGACCCCAGTGCTGGGGAGCTGGCTGCATCTCCCTGACGTCCTGACAGCATTTGGGGAGCAGGCTGCGTCTCTCTGACGTCCTGACAGCGTTTATGTCCAGTTTTACGGCACGTGGGTTTCATCCTCTACATGTTGCACTGCAGTGAACGCGAGCTCATGCCATCTCCTGAATCTCTGGCTACTTTCTGCACAGCGTGAACAGCCTTTGAAACCATGACTGGTACGGCTTCCTGGGATGCTATTTCTGCTTCTGTGTTGAAAGTGTTTCTGGTTTAGACTTGAGACAGAAGACACTCTCAGTAGAAATATTTTGAAGACAAAATAAATAAAAAAGAAAAAGTGGAAAGGAGTCAAACGGGCAATTATTTGTAATTGAAAAAACTATTGATTTTCCTTTTGATACATAGTCTAAATTATCCCTCAAGAAAAGTAGTAATGCATCTTTAAACAGATTTATTGGTCCTAGCTGTAAAAAAGTGGCTTATTTAACTTCAGTGCCATCACATTTTTCTGTTTTCATTTGATACAGAGATAGAATGTAAATGCAGACACAGGAGAGGAGGTTTGATTCAGGGATCAAAAAGATTCCAGGTCCTGGAGGGCTCTAGGACTCTTCCGTAGCTTTCATTTTTTCTCTCACTTTCCAGTTTGCAGGTCCCCGGCTCCCCATCCCTCCTGTCTGTGTGTGTAAGGAGCAGCCTGCTCTGCTCCACACCTCCAAGCTCAGCCCTCACCGGGAGGGAACATTTGTGCCTGCACAGGGGTCTGCCACAAGATGCATGCGCTGTTTCCTACTTGAAGTTGTCTCACGTACACTCAGATCCAAAGGCAAAAAAGTCCTTCAGATCAAGTCCAAAATTACAGTATTAAAATAAAATAATAATACATTGTCAGGACTTCATACCAATACCTGTCTACCAACCTGCTGCTTCTGCAGGTTTGGTTTTTTCCTGGCACTCCTAGTAGTTCATCTGTAAAGGTAGTCCATAAACCAATGTTATGCAAAAGGAAAGTTAAAGGCAGAATTACAGCGTGTTACAGTATAAAAAACCCTGCAAAATGGCTATGATTTTCCAAAGTATAACCATGTGTCTGGCTGGCTAGCTGGATGGATGGATGGCAGAAGAAAAACTCTCCATAGTTCCCTTGCCAGTGAAACTCATAGAGGCTCTGTTTCTGTGCCTTTGAGCCTCAGGTTCAGATTTACCTGTATTTGCTAAGGTGCAAATCACAGTACAAGTTTATGCATAGAAGGACATTTCATCATGTTTCTCTATTCCCAGCACTGTCTCCTTCCCCCAGTCTTTCCTGAGTCTATGCTCTGGAGTCTAATGATATAAACGCATTCACTCTTCAGTAGTCTTTGGTGGAAGTACTCACTTTTATCTCGCTCTTTTATTCAGGACATATACACATAAACTCTGTAGGATGCTAATACCCCCAAAACCTCAATTTCAGTTTGATTGAAGATGGTCAATGCATTGAGGAATTTTTAGGGGAGGTCTGATAGACACTCAGTCCACTCATTAATCTGCTCTCTTTTCCTCAGGAAAACCAGCAAAAAAAGCCAGAGTCTGCGTCACTAGAAATGCTCTCTCTTGTATGTATATGCTATGGTGCTATGGAAAGGCTTAATACAACTGCTATGACTTCTACCAGTCTCTTGCAAGAGGAAAAACAAATATGCATGTCCATAATTCTCTTTGAAATAACGTTTTTGTGCTAGGATTGCAATCAGGTAGGAAAAGAGTGATAAACACAGATGAGGTCACAAACACGTGTTCTGGGGGATTAAAAGCATATCACAAAGCGATAGTGCTGATATCCCAGTGACATCCCTGTGGGATATAATACAATGTACAAAACACAACAGCAACAAGGGACTTAAAATGTTTGAAGACTATATGACCAAAACCTGGCTCCATCTAGTCAATGTGGTGACAATGTGTAAATACACGTACATGCATACATACATGGATGAGCAGCAGTGATGTGCTGTTACGTGCCAGCTATTGCACTGGGACCCTTGGACGAGATGGAAGTCACAAGCACCAGTACTGGAGCAGAGAAGACGGGAGGAAGACTATTTACTTGTAATTGTAAGGGTCCATGGCAACATCACTGTGTAAAACACAGAATGAAATAACAATTCCATGCTCTTTTTCTCTCTCACACACGAGGACCTGCCTGCACACTTGCACTCTCTTGACATCTGCGGAGAGCGGAGGGTGTACGCAGGACAATTGTGTATAGAAGGCTATAGGCAATAAGGACTTTTTGTTCCAAAAAGGGAAAGACAGAATTGAATGCTCTGGCCCACTGTTTTATCCCCATTCAGTGAGAGAAGTACCAAGCAGAGGATGTAACATGGCTTATAATGATATTGAGTTTTTCTCCCGCGCAAAAAGTATCCTTCTTGCTGAGGGATACTAGCAGAAACTCTACAGCATCTCACCTCCAAGAAGGAGCAAGAGAGAGGTTTCCCTTTTGGCCTCATGTGGATTGCGATCCTTGTGTCCTGACCGTGCCAGGATTTCAGAAAAGGCCACAATTCATCCTCTGTTTCACTTTTCTAAGCTGTATCAAGCAGCCCTCAGTCACCAAGGAGGGTCTGACCCAGATTTCCTCCCTTTCTTCTTATCTCCTTGGCTGTACCTATGGAGCATCTACTCCCCAGGCCAACTTTCTGAGCCTCATCATCTCCCTCTCATGTGCCAAAACAATCTTATTGCTTTTAGGTCTTTTCCTCTCTTTGATCTCTCCTTCTCTATGGACATATTGCCCTTCTCTTTCTTTTCTCCCAGATCCCCATTTCTCCTTTCCTGTAGATCCTCCAGGTTGATTTCTCCCTTATTCACATCCTCCTATTCCCTCAAGTTTTCCCTTTATAGATTCAAGACCCAACTCTCTATTACAAAGCCTTCCACTAGTGAGAGTGGGGGAGGGAACGGGGAGAAGGTCTGCAGCTTTTCCGAATGTTGTGTTGTTGTGAATACTTCCCTTATTGTGCCTGTCTAAAATTTAGTTTATACAGGTGGCAGAATGAAATGTGCCATCTCATAATTAGTCCCACATGCACTGCAGGCAATTTATCATCAAAACAATCAGCAGTCACCATTTGATTCAGTGAATACCAGAGATTATCAGAAAATTGAGCCGAGGGAAAGGAGGAGAATAGGATGGAGCACTTTGGCTTTTGTAAATTCCTTTTTTTTTTTCCTCTTTTTTTTCCCTCACAAAAATATCATTTTCCCTCAAAAGTAATGACCAGCCCAAATGACTCCATAATGAGTAGATTCACAAGAAAGCTGTTGTCTTGGCCTTTACAACCTTTCTTTACCTCTGAATTTGTTGCATTGGACTTTCTTGTATACTTAATAAACCGCTTCAGTAACAGCAATCAGCACAAACATGTTATTTCACTGGCGAGGAGGGTGTTCTCTTTCTTAGCTGAACACTGCTGCTGCTCCTTTTAGTGATGGCAAGACAAATCGTTATGCCTCTTTTGTGCACGAAAATGTGCACGGCAAACTCTGGGCACTCATTCATACGTATACACATACACTCACGCACACAGACATTCAAGCACGTGCACTCTCACATACATGCACACACGTGTGCAAAACCAGAGGTGTCAAATGCCCCAGGCAAAAAGAGAGGTGGAGACAATTCCCCACACGATAGCTAAAGATGATTACAGCGTTATTTACTGCCAGTCCTCACTGCACCACTCATCATTTTGATGGAGAAATCCAGTAATTAATGGAAAATCAGGATGCCACCAAGCATCACAGTAATCAGGGTACAGACGAGAAACGTGTCTGCAGGGAGAGACAGCAGCAGCCCCATGGTCCTACATGACAGCATGTCTGCCTCTACCCTACATTTAGGAAGTGCAGAGATATATTATCCTCCTGCAAGGCTATGCAGGAATGCTCAGTGATACGGTGCTCACTTGCCCCGTATGACGAAACCATGGGCTAGAGGGCATAGCCCCCAGCGTGGCCTCCCGAAGACAGAAACATGTAAGGATCCCTGATGTTTCTTTGAGCTTCTTCCTACACACCAGTTTCAGAAGTGAAATAGTGGGAAAACCAAGAAACTTTTCTCTCACAATCTCCCAGGGACTGCTCAGTGTTTCCCCTTCTGTGCTTCAATAGCTGCAGCTCTTTCCTACCCCACCCCTTTGCACCCCTTCCTTGTACCGAGACACTGCTAAAAAAACTCACAAGCCAGCCTCTAAAATTTTTCCACCGTATGTTACAAACTGATCATTACAGTCTATGAGTCAAAGCAAGTTTACTTTTTAAACAAACGATGTGTCAATAAGAAGAATGGACTAATGTTTACTTCTATTACCATAGACATGCCTGGAGATGAAGAGTGTTTGATCTATTACTTCTTCTTCAGGGCAGCTTTCTTTTGCAAGAAAGGCTTGTATTGCTGTGTTCTCTATATCCTCTGCTTTCATTCTATCAATGTTCCTTTTGTTTTAGAGGCTCTTCAGTTAAATTAATATAGTGATCAAAAACAGAGAACTGAGTTCAGGCTGAGCTTAGATAATAAATCTAGAGTTGCTTGGAAGAGAAATTACACAGCTAGAATGCATCCTTTGAGGTGAAATTTCACAACAGGTAGATAGGTGAAGGTCGTGTTATTTTAGCCACAATATAGCATGACCTAAGTGATCATTTTAAAAGAGTGCAATGTTTTATTACCGCATTGTTGAGCATCAGCTGTTATACGCACACCAGAAGCCAATATGCCCTCCATGTTCTGCTAATTAACACAAAATACCAAATGCAACCAAAACATTCCCATATCCCACTCCAGACAGTGAAAGTCATCTGTGTCGGTCCCAGATTGCACTTGTCATATGAAGGTCTTGCATGCACCTGAACACAGGAGGACATGACAAACACAAAATCACACAAAAGGTGAATGCAAAATAATTTGACTCATTTCCATTTCATTAAAACATCTCCTTCAGAGTCGACATGAAAATGGCAGTCCGTCCTTACCTCTTAGCTGAAACAGAGTAATGGGCATTGGCTGTACCTATGCGTGCATGCCAATACATTTCATCTCAGCTTACAGAAAAGTGGTATTATTCATACTTAAAGAATATACCCCAAACGGACAAGACAAATAAACAGCAGTCTTTTTCAGCTGCTTTAAGACTGGTATTTTTCTCTGTTACCTTTAGCCCTGACTTTTCCTCTGGAAACACGAGGCACCCAGTAACACATAAGCCCGCGTCGCCCTGGAGGGGGAAGGCAGAGTCAGCGTGTCCATGCTGCAAAGGAAGAGTGGCCGGTCATCGCCGTTCCCGGCCCTCGCCCCTCTCTCTTCAGTCCTTCCAAGCAGTTCCACTACTGCAGACAGCAGGCCGGTCTTGAGCAACATCCATACTCCTCTCCACCTGGAGACATGCTAGATAACCTGGCTTACGGGCATGAGTAGGCTCTTGCTCATAGGGCACAGAGCTTGCTGGGTCACACTGAGGTTTCTCACTCCACCACATGGTGCACGGACGGACATTCACAGCTCCTACATTAGGGTGGGTGGCCAAGGAAGGTCCAAGTCCACTGTAATGGGCCCTGTTGTAGCCAAACAGTAATAAACTGGAAGGCATTTGAGAAAAGTCTCATTTTTAACACCTCGGTAACCTCTATATAGCAAGCTGTGCCAATAAAGGCATAACAAAAGGAACAACTGGAGAAGTCCCCGGCTCCCAGCTGCATCTAGCAGACCACGGAGACTGTAGAGGTGGGTGGCTCCCCTGCTGTTTTCACGCCAGCACTGGTCGGCTGTTAACATTGGAAGCAACAGTACTTCACCAATGTCATCACTTAACAATATAATATGACAGCATCTATAGAACCAATTAGCATAAATCAACATAATACCCACTTTGCAGCATTAGTATTGAAAACTTTCATCTTCAAGTAGTGGTGGGGGGGACACAATATATGATGAATCGTAATTATTTTGCTGAAGTGCTCTCATATGACATAGTATGTTTGCACAGTATGGGCATGTGAGACTGTACACACACACATGTATTTTAATAATGTGCATAATACTGTAAATATGCCATTAGTTTCATGCATTCTCCTAACAATAACATGCCAATTTTTCTGTGATCTTTTCTTAGACTTAGAGAAAAGACAAATTTCCAGGAGCTACCACATGGGGAGGGGTGGAAAGAAAGGGAGGGGTGTATTCACTTTGATTTCAAAGCACATCAGCGTGTCTTTCTGTGCCCAAGGGGTCATCATGCATAGAGTCACATAAATAGAGACTGCTTAAAAAAATAACTCGAGGTCACTCAGAGTCAGACCCTTAGGTTTGAATTACAGATAAACACATTTCAAAGTGCAAACTTTGGAAATAAGGTACAGGGGAGAACAACCTTACATGGCACTTCCATCAATTTTGATAGAGCAGTTTCAATTTTCAGTGTAATAATTCAAAGGTCTTGTGGCTTTCTGACAACACTGAGCTCTCCTTCCCTCCTCCTCATTCTCTGTCCTTCCCTCTAGTGCTCCGTGCACACTCTGAACGTTACCCGTTTGAAACCTGAATGCTTTATCACATCCAAGTGTATTTTCGAGAGCTCTTCCAAATTCTTCACTTTAGGCAGCGTTTTCCTGAACGAGAGATCTGTTTGGGGTTAAGATGGCAAGCGCATTTGGAAGCGGCAGGCAAAGTACAAATAAAGGAAAAGTACTGTGCAGTGCACAAGAGCAATCCTTCTGTCCTAAGGGAAAAGTCTATAAATAGTCTAGACTTTACAGCAAGTGAGGATGGGCAAAGTCTCCCTTTCCTTCACTAGCAATAATGACAGGGAAAACCTGAGGAAGATCCTCAAGGGTGGTACGCTGGTCACTCTCCGCTCCACTGACCCAAGCTGCCACCCTATTTCCCAGCACCTGGGGAAGCAGAAAGCTTGAGCAACATCCATATTCCTCTCCATCTGGAGAGATGCTAGATAACCTGGCTTATGGGCACAAGTAGGCTCTTGCTCATAGGGCACAGAGATTGCTGGGTCACACTGAGGTTTCTCACTCCACCACGTGGCACACGGACGGACATTCACAGCTCCTACGTTAGGGTGGGTGCCTAAGGAAGGTCTCAAGTCCACTGTAACGGGCCCTGTTGTAGCCAAACAGTAATAAACTGGAAGGCATTTGAGAAAAGCCTTACTTGCCACCATATGGCATCATATCTCTGCACTGACCCTTTCAATCACATTAATGACAATAATGCAAGAATCTTTTTCTTTTACAAAGGTCTTAACCTGGCTTGTGCATTAATTTAGTATGCCAAGTTATTTATGCTCCTATAAAAATGCAGACTAGGCATCTCTACAAGCACAGACAGATCCTATTTATGCTGATCTGAAAGAGTTCTGAGCTCACAGTTACAGGTCCTTGATAGCATTGGCCCATTACTGCACGTTTTCTAGGGGCCAGAGGTGAACGAGCTGATTCCACGAGGAAGCCATCTGCGTCTTCTACCTTAACCTGAAGTCCTTTATTTCCCATTGAGCAGCCTCACTCCTCACTTGCTGCTTCCAGCCAATCTCATAGTATTTCCAGACTGATGAAAACAAGCAATGCTGACATATCTCCAAACACTGCTGCTGTGCTATTTCCAACCCATTTCAGCTACCATTTCAGCGAGTGCTGGGAATGTGTAGTACTGCTCTGAATTGAGGCTGTATTCACAAGCTTTCTTTGGACAGTTTGGTGAAACCTGCTCTGAAAACACTGGTACTTTTGTCCAAGTGAAGCCTGGAGGATTAGGCTGTATGTGGTACTCCAATAATAACACCAAAGTAAGGGGCATTATTAAGGGCCAGTTTAATTTTTGAACGTATCATATAATACACTGCGAAAGTAGCACAAGGTCAAGGAAAACATCCATTATTTAATTTGACTTGAAGCCAAAGTGGTGGTGATGTTGAAGACCACACTTCCCACCCCGAATGGAACTTCCTTTATTCAGTCCTTCCAACTTCATCAAAACTTTCCACTCTCTCTACCTTCATCCATCTCTTTCTTAGCAAATACATTACAGTCTTGGAGGATCCCCTCCTCTCCCTCTTTCTTTCTTTGCCAGACAAATGAGGAACACTCTTAACTCCTTTATGAGCCACATTCTGTTTCCATTTCTGCCCTCAGCTGCATCTTAGCGGCTCCAGAAAAGTCAAAGTAGCGGCAATAACGGCAGAATCTCATCTTAGAAATCAGTGTCATTGTCACCCCAACTCTTCTTTCCAGATAAGTTGCCCCTCCTTTCTTGCACAGTAGGACGGTGATTTCACATCAAAGGTAACCATGACAGCATCATGGCAGACATATTTGTTTGGTAGGTGGGTTGAAGCAGTTCTTCGGCACTGTGTGCCAATTAACGCTACTACCCACAGACTCTTAAAAAATCACTATTTCAGTCATTAAAAAGGTACATGTGAATGCAAGATTTGCTAAGCCTGAGTGGATGTGATCAATAATTTACATATTACTGGGTAACAAGTAAAGAAAACAAAAATAACAGCTTCAGTTTCAGGATATATGTGGCTGTCCTATGAAAGTAAATACATTAAAACTTTCCTGCTATATTTTATGACTCTATATAAATATCAAAATAGGTTTATAAGTTGAAAAGAGAACATGCCAATTCTAAAATCACCACTCACAGCACTTCAGTTTATGCAGTTAAATCTCCCAGCTAACAGCATTCTGCAGGCTGTTGCTCTCCTGCTCAGGAAGCAAACCACACATCTGCCTTTCCAATACCCACAGTAAAAAAATCAGTCAGGAAATGCAGGCCTGCCAAAACACATTCAAAGAGAGTGGGGGTAAGAGGAGTCATCACAGGCACTAGGTGCAACACGACCTCTGTTGGGTAGAGTAGGGGGGACTCAGATGAAGCAATTTACTATGTAAGGGCATCATGGCATTGATGTCTTATTCTGCTTCCCTTGGCACTCTGGGCATCTCTTTCTGTGCTTTTACCTGATCAACGTCCTCAGCAGAAGGTGCTGGCTCTCTCTCTCCTTTTCCGGATAAAAAGGTCAGTATGGAGAATGGTAGTTTTGCATCCTGTACTGAACTGACCACATATCTTTGGCACCAGAAGTTAGGTTGCATCCAACGAGGGGCCACATTGTAAAACCAGATTAAGAAAGCAATGCCTTCATCAGGTGTGAAGTGTGCTTGAACTGAAAATTCTTGACAGAAACTTTACCAGTACCACAGCCACTTGGCAATGTGATCCATTTGTTGGCCTCCTTCCAACTGCAGTAAACTGGAGTTTCTGTAACCCCAATGACCGTATAGGACTCAAAGGTGGTTTTATTAAACATTTCTGTGAAATGCTCTATGAATTTCCTCAGGTCTCCCCTCAAGGCCAAGAGGAAGCTAGGTCCCAGATTTTTTCCAGATCTTTGTTTCTCATGAAATCTGGTTATCATAAAGACATCAATGGAAAGGGAAGGAAAAGGTTTGATGAGCTTCTGCTCTTTCCTGTCTTTCACTTTGGTAGTATTTTTCTTAGGGTTATGTTTCTTGGACAATACGCAAGGCAAGGTTGGCTTAACCTGTACAGCCTTATTCTTACATTGTCCAGAAATCATTCATTTGGCGTCAAGAAATCTTACTGAAATGACGTAGATAAAGCCATGGAAGAATTTTATTGGTATCGGTGGACCCAAGTTTTCATTCAAGGAAATGCACACCTCGATCCCAAAAGCTTCTCCTAATCCTAAAGAGCAAGATCAGAACAAACTGTAAGCAACAAAATTTCCTAGAGCCCTTCTTGACAGCACTTTGGTACTTCATGAGAAAAACTGAGGAAAACATTCATCCAGTGATCATCTGATGGCACAGGTCATTGTTTAGTTTTCCCAACAGCTTTCTAAGCTACTGTTTTGAATTATGGCACGGCAAAGAGTCTCTGTCTCCTATTAGAGTCTATTTTTGGACAGGCCCTTCCACCTGAGGGGTTCAAATCCTTTCTGGCCCGAGTGGATGCCTCCTGGCACGGCCACGAATTAAGGTATTAGAGCTCTGTAAGAGGGTGATGCAGGTGAGCTGATCTGAGCAGGAGTCAGGCCACTTCTTAGGGAGCCCCGCGTACCTGGTGGGGGCAACCCTGACTCATGTGCTGCCAGGCTGCAGGGCCAAGCACTGTAGCCGTGCCAGGGAAAACTCCTGAGCAGCTTTTCCCCAAAGCCAGACTAAGAGAAAGAGCAACAAACAAAAACCAGGCAGCGGTTTCCCTCAGACACTTTAGGTCAAACATTTCTACTGATGATAGTCCCTTTGCAGTCTACTTTGCCTTGCCTTTTCTCTTTTTCTTTTCTTTTTTTTTTTAACATTTCCAATGCTCCTTCTGCACCAGAGCTTTATTTAAGGCTGTTGGCTGGGAGCCCCTGGGAGGGTTCCCGGTCCCTGTACATCGTGGTGTTACGAGTGTGGCCTCCTGCCTTGCCAGGACCTTAAAGGGGCCATCTGCGCTGCTACCATCGACCACATTGGACATTTGTAATTCAAGCCCCCCCCAAATTACACAGGTCTTAATTCCCAGTCCTAAGCTCTATCCAAAGCTATTCTCTGCTCTTCTCTTTGCAGAGAAAGAAAAATATCTAATTTAAACCCAAAGTTCTCCCCCTCTGTAACATTTATGCATAGAGTGCATTACTGCTATTATATTCTGAAATACAGTTATTTCACAAAAAAAAAATCCTTTTTATAAGTGCTTTACCCCCCACTTTTTTTCTTTTCCCTTTATCTTGCGTATACCAACAGGGGCCAACTTTATTTCAGTATTGACTTGGATTTTGATGAATATGCTTCTATTTCATTTATTCTTTATTTGTGCAAAAGCTAGGCAGTATTTTTTATATTGTTTCCCACTTCTTTTTTGATTAAACTGTTATATTTGATTTTCCAGAAATAAAGCAGTACAGAGAGAGAGAGAGAGAAAAATACATCATCCTTGATTCTCTCCTGACTCATAGCTCTGTAAGCTCTGACCCAAAAGCCCACCTTAACTCACTGGAAATAAGTGTCCAAAGGGAGCCATCAGAGAGGAAGCTCTTTGGGAAGTGACTACCCAAAGTGCTAACCACAGGAGAATAAGGCCTTTTCCACCTAAAATTAACTGAGCTGCTCAAACAAAAACACTAAACCTACTATAATAATAATAATAGACAATCCAAGTCAGGCCTGTGAAATTGAATCGGTATAATCAGTGTCAAAGATCAAAGGCCACTCAAACATTAGTGTCATTAGTTAGCATGTCAGGAAAAATCCAGTCCATACAAATTCAGTGGATAGGTTTTATATCTGCTTTTCCTTTGCATGTAACTTTCTAAAGTACTCTTCTTCGGGGCTGATGGTTTTCCCATTCTTTGTTTCAGCTTAGGCAGAAAGTTTTCTGAGCAAAAAAATATTGCCGCCTCCAATACTTGGGGTGTGTATATAAAAAAATCCCTTTTTGCTGCGTGCCCACAACGGGACTTGGCAGTAAACTAAGACCAAGACAGTAGCTTCTTCACTAAATCAGCCAGCAATGGGAGTCTGGTTTCACCAGTGCCACGTGCTGAGGGAAAGAAATTTACTGTTGCTTATTTGAGCACCCCCATGGGACATGACTGGAACACCCCAGGGAGAGGGAACCAGGTAACATTACTATAATTAAGACCATCCAGTGTAACTCTGAAAAGTGAACCTGATCCTACAGCCCTTGTCCACTTGCATCCGTTCTTCCCTGCTCCCTTTCACAGCCCGTCTAGCCCATAGCCAGCGCGGGCAACCCTCGCCTTGCAGCACGTGGGGACTGCTTTGGCAGGCCACCAGTTCCCAAGCTGCTAACTTTCAGTGAAAAATGCCAACAGCAACAGCAAGAGAAACATTAATTTTCACAGAATGACCAGAGGAAAAGACAAAGCAGACAGTGAACCTTTTTTTTGTTTCTAGAGCAAAAAAAGCTTTAGGCCAGATGAACTGGGTCACAGGCCGTCCTTGTGGTCTTTCGGCAAGGGAAGGACAGGCGTTAGAAACAGATCCTGCCTGCTGCTAACTAGTGCAGCTCATCTCTCCGTCTGCCTGCATCTGTCCAAGAAGGAACCTCGTCACCATTTTAACCACCGAAGAGGCGAGGTGAGTAGGTTTACTTATTTGCATGGTGGCTGCTCCCAACCACAGCCCCCCAATATGAGATGAACCCCCAGCTTGCTCCAGGTTGCAGTCGCAGCTGAGGTCTGGCTGTGGGCTCCTCACAGACACGCAGGAGCTCCCCTTGCTCCTTTCTGAGTGGAGAAGCAGCCGGGGTGCCGCAGCGGGAGCAGGGCTGAGTGTGAGCCAAGGAGCCCTGCTGAGAAGCAGGGCAGGCGGCCGAGGCGTTGCCCTGAGGAGCACAGTCAAACTCAGCGAGATACAGCAAAGTGCAGAAATCATGGCTAAGCAAGAGGTAGCGCATTCCCGAAAGCCCCAGAGCAGATCAGTGGCCAGGAAGAGAGCCCGGTCTCCCTCAACAACGCCCCTTGCAATGTCAGTCTTCATCCTTTTTAAGCTCGTTCTGCCCTTCTAAACAACCAGAAGTGGCATTTGTGCCTCGCATGAACCTGTGAAAGGCCTCCAGGCTGTCAAGCTATCAGCTGCCATCAACCGTGCTTGCTCTCCTTTAGGTCTTTCACAGTGCTCCTACATCCCAGGGCCACCCGCCTGCTCACTTTGCAAACGAACAGCCTAAACTATGCCGCCCGGCTGCCCGTCGGTGGGGTAGCCTGCCACTCAGCCAGAAGAGTCACCAGGACCTTACGATAGAAAGCGATGGCCGATTTATTTCTTTGCTCAGTGAAGCAGTGGAGTGGCAGATAAAAGTCGCCAGTGCAGAAGTGGAGCGGAGAAGGCCAAGCATCCCCTTGTGCTCTGGCGTGACCCACATCAGGTTTTCACTTCCTAGCCCCCGATGGATAGTTCCACGTAAACGGTCGCTAACAGACGTATGTGCATTGCCCTGATGCTCCTTCCACAGAATCGGCAAGCAGAGCAACCTTAGGCGTTAATAATGTGCTGCTGCTGCTGCACCATCTGAGCACTGGCTTGGCCAGGACTCACCTCCGTGTCAGAGGAAGCGGTTTCAGTTCACGAATCTGGAAATAACCGAAATATGTATTTGCCAGGCTAGTATAGCCACAAAGAAGGTTTCTCTGAGACTGTGACTGACCACTGAGTCAGTCGATGCTAAGGTATATTTGAATAGTGATTTCTAGGAATCTGATTTCACCCATAGATTCATAGGAAGATCTAATACTACCATGGGGACAATAAAGCATTTACAACCTGTCTGCTAAGCCTGCAAGACAACTGTAGATTAAGTCATGAGGAAGCCAGCTATCCAGCCGTTATGTAAAGCTTCCTAAAAGGCAGTATGACATACGTTTAGCAGCCATCCCAAAATGGGAACATCAAGAGAAAACATTTTTGCTGCAGCTTTCCTTGCTATTGCCGGCCTCCCTCCCTGTGAAGGGAGCAGTGTTTATGGGACCAGTGTTTGGAAAAGTAAGCTTGAATAGCAGTGTCAAAGGGTAATTGGCACAAAAGAGATCCCTACATTTGGAACAAGAGGAATTAAGTTTTCTTAAGCACATTGGGACCACAGAGGGCTTGTTGTTGATAGACCCACAAGTAGTAATATTACCAGGTTCACACCAAGGGTCATAGCATGCAGTGAGACAACAGTTCCTTAGAGCAATGAGAGCAGGGTCATGACTCCTGCGTGCAACTGATTGATCCTCAGAGTTCAGATCTGTGAGACGCACGGGGAAAAGAATGCGTATTTCACAGCATTCATTTACACTTGGCTTTGAAAGGTTTTTATTGAGGCAATGATCACCTTGCATTTTTGCTTTTCAGTTACTGCCTGAAAGCCAGTAGAAGGATTTGAAATGATACATGGCCATGGGATTTTATCAACAGAATGCATTAGTGCACAGGTTGCATACAAGGTAAAGTTTTGCAGCTGTTGGTAGCTTTTCTTCTCAAGGACTCACGTCTGGAGATTGGTCTCTAGCTTCTGCTCAGCAGTACAGAAGCTCAAAGCCTTGAGAAATGACAGTGAAACTGTGTGCAGCCACACCAGGGACTCAATTCTTAGTTTACGTTCAGTATGACTGCGAGTAGAAAAGTGCATCCAAGTCAAATTTCCACTGTATTGATCTTGAATCCCAGCTCCCAGAATGAACTTGAAGAATATTTAGGATGACCTGAGGGCCAGTGAGGTTTAGGGTGTTCTAAATGATGCCTTCTGCCATAAACTTCTGGCGTGCCCTGTGCTGCTCTTCTAACCCCAATCCTCAGCGCAAGCAAAACGACCTCAGTTCCTTGGTAGCCTCCTGCTTCTTTGCCACCTGAGGGGAACCTTGTTTCAGGAGGGATACTCACTTGCCTCTTTAGAGGTTCGTTTATATTTCTGAGGACAGTGGAAAAATTCAGACCTAGGATTTAAGAAGGAGCCCATGGCTCCAACACACAACCTTAAATAAGCCTAGTATGCCTGCTGGAAATGTCTGGGAAGCTCCGCAGAAGTTATTCTGGGTCTTGTGAGAGTTTTGAGTCACTTCAAGCTATGCCATGTAATGTCCAAGGGACATCCTCTTGGATTCCTGACCAGGATTATACAACAAGAAGAAACTTCTCTGTAAATTTTGAATAAGCCCGGAGATAGGGCCTTGGGAGTTTGGCCAGTGCTAAATGAATACAGCAATCAATAAAGCTTATAGCTACGTACTCTCTTACCAAGCCTCAGTGCCGGGATTCAAGGAGTTCCCTATAGAACTGCACACAGACCGGATTGCTACGATCAATACTGGAAGGTGGTATAATACAACACCATTAATGCAACTGGCCCCGTTGAACTCAACAGAAGTTCTGCCATTTCCTTCACTCAAGCTAGGATTTCACCTAATGTGTCTTTTCCAACTCCAATATCTGTGATCCTGAGCACATTACTAAATTGCCAATGGGATCTGCCAACCACCACAGTCTCTGATTTGTCAAGTACTCTATTTGTATTCACCACATCTCTGTCGTGTAAAGGATTCCAGTAATAAGCTATTAAAGACATTTAATGTTACCAATTTAAAACTGAAAAACACAAACTACTGAGGTGGTGAAGTTGCCAGAAGAGACATCAGGCCCTGTGTTAGAATATCTGATTCATCAACTCCTATATGTGCAAAGCCTGCAGATTGGATAATTATAGCTCCATCAGTGAATAGTGTGTTTATTAGACCCAAATTTGGTGCAGTAATAGAAGCAGAATAGAGACTAACGTTATCAGAAGTGTTCGCAGAGAGATTGCCATGGTACAAAGGGCTGGCAAATGTGGACAAATAAGGATGGCTTATTAAAACTCAGTTTTTGTGAGGGGTGCACCCATTTTCAATGCAGCTACCTAATAGCTACTGTGCAATATGGTGCAGTAATATTACACAGCAATTAAGGCATAGAAGAGGATTCTGTTATACTGGTTTCTTAGCAAAGCTCAAAATCCCAGCTCGACACTTAATCAGGCAGAGATATTTTTTCCAGTAATTTCACTGGAGCAAGGCTTGACAGAAAAAGGAGGATCTCAAATGCCACTTATTCTTGCTAAGTTATTAATGGTGGAGAAAATACGGATAGCTAGATGGTTAGTCTAGTCTGGTATCAATTGTCTGTGCATGTTAATGCTTTTGCATGCACATAGAGAAACAAGTTACAGATGATTTAAAAATTATGACAAATGAGATAATAGCCCAACACTAGAAGTGGCTGCAATGAATTGCCTTTCAGTTACAGGTCTGTTGCAGGACAGCTGAAGTATATGGAGGGAAAGTTAAGGAAAGGGGGATAATCCTGCTTGGCCCATACGGGGACAACGCAGCAAATAATTGTTAAACAAATGTATTGCGAGAAACCTGAATAGACAACAGCCCAAAAGCCAAGGAAATGCTCAGTCCTGTAAGTCAAAGTGCAGAAGTAGTCATAATAGTGAACATTTTCTGAAAACTTGAAACCGCTCAAGTTTATCCTCTTTTACAGTTCTTGCAAATTCCTGCAACGATTAATACGCAGCAAGCTCCAATTGGTGTTTGGCTCAGCCTACGTGGTTGGTGCAATCCCCGTGAAAGATTTCTCCTATTTGGTTCTCACTGTCTCTCATTCCCAGTTCAGGTCAAGATTCCAAGTAGCACTGCACATGTACCTGATTGTTCATGGACGGTTCTGACAATAATTTTGGGCGTTTGGTTTTGATTCAGTTTTTGTTAAATATTTTCAGAATTCTCAGCAAACCGAAAGGCAAAGGCAAGCATTGCTTTGTGTCCAATTCAGTGTCTAGCATGATTCAAAATGTTAATCTACTTTGGGACTTTATTCTGCATATCTTTTTTTTTTTTTTTTTTTTTAATGAAGTACATTTTTGGAGAAAAGCATCCACTTAAGCAATATTGAGACACTTTAATTTGGGCAGGGATCAGATGACTCCAGGGGTACCTTCAGTCTATTATTCTGTAATTCAAAATGTCAAAAAAATCTTTCAAAAGTCATTCAAACCAATCCTGTGAATTGATAGAAATACATCATTTTTCCCTGTTTAACTAAATCTATATTTTTCAGGATGAAAAATTGACTGCAAATTTTCATCCAGCTCTAATTGAAGTTTTTCTCTGAAAACATTCATAGAACTACACTTTTGATTTTACCCCTTCAGGAAATAACCTGTTTGCAAGTCAATTTATCAAAATTACACTTTCCAATACAGAAAATAATAAGGTATTCCAGATATCTCTCTTGCACCATTTTCAAAAGCAGTAGAGTTAGGAAGAGGAGAAAAGAAAGACAAGACGACAATATATTTTAGCGCTTCTTTAAGTCTTTAGAAGCACATTCTTCAGCCGGACTCTGTTTTCACCACTAAATTAATCCGATTTTTCTTTCTATGGGTCATACAAGTTCAGATAAACTTCAAGAAGTAGCTTATGTCACATTGTTCAACCATACAAAGCTTGTTTAACAAAATGCAAAAGACGTCCAAAAACTATTAACGCACAATAATAAATCACCATTAAACATTTGAAAATTATTTATTCTTTTCAAGAAGAGAAAAAGACCTAGCTATATTTAATGTATCTTACCTCTCAATACAGTTCCCACAGTTTTTAATGATGGCTTCTTGGAAGTGAGAAAACAATCTTTTACCCAAAATGTTGACATGTTTCATTCAATAGAAATAGATATATTTGGAATACTTTATGAGGCAATGCAGCCAATACAGATTCCGTTGTTTATTTAATTATTTAGTGTTTGGACAGTGCTTTGCAAGCATAATATGCTATTATTTTTAGTACTACTTGTGCATACAGCATTATCAGCAAGATATGAATAAAATGCTCTCAGCTTCGCAAGCAATTTTCTTGATTAATTTCTTTGTATAAAGCAGCAGAGGGAGCTCATACATTATTTTTGCTGTATCACACGAAAATGATAAATTACGCGTGCACACACATGTGCACGCACACGCGCGTCTGGGTGGCACAGGCCCATGTACGTGTGTGCACATGCAGCCAGCTCCGGGATGAGCTGCACAGCTACAGCGGCCGTGCCTGCACTAGTCGTGCAGGCCAATAGGAGCAGATATGTTCAGCGAAAGAGCTGGGAGGGAGCACCGCATGTCCACAGCACGCGTCTTTCAGGGCTAGCCGCAGCCTGGTCCCCCAGGCTGAGCCGCCCGTTTGTGGTTTGTGCATGCTCAGCGGGCTCCCGCAATGCTTTTTTTCCGGCTGGACTTTGCCCAAGAGGAACCCAGCTGGCATGTTCTGACGTTGCTGCGGGACGCAAACCGAAGCTCAGCCGGAGGGGGTGATCGGGAGGCACGTGTCAACAGCGTGCTCTTGATCCAAACCAAGTCACCACTGCTAAAGCTGTATTAGGAACTTCTAGGTAGCTGACCTGATCCGATTTTCAGGTGCGTAAGAAATTAGATGGATCGCTTCAATTTAGGCAATTGCATCCTGCCCAAGTAGCACGTTAGGTGCCTCCATGTTATTTTAAATTTTCTCCTCAATCTCTGTAATTTTTGCAGGAGATGCTTAATGTTGGAAGCACACTGAGGCACAAATTGCTGAAGTCACTTAAAAGACTGGACAAACTTCCTAAAACTTCTTGCTTGCATCTCGTTGAAGGAGCTCTTGGGAATGTAGACCCTCAACTGGCCCCCTGAAATCCGTAAAACTGAGGTGTAAGGAAGGCTTAACAGACTTGCACTTAGCAACCCCTAGCACTCCCTGAACAGCACAACTATAATTGTTGTTTCCTTTAAGAATATGTAGCATATTTCCTCTTCAGTGTGCTGGGCCAGCCGGTGCCTTCAGAGCATGGTTTGGCTTCCCTGTGCGAAAGCCTAGGAGGAAGCAACGTGCGGTGGATAACATAGGGACTGCACTTTGGTGAAGGGCAAAGCCGTAAGGAAGAGGTTAGTCCGATGGACTACCCCGTGTCCTCCCATACACAGATAAGCACCATTGAGGCCAAAGACTGGAAATAGTGGGAAAACTGGCCTGGGCAGAGTTACCGTGAACTTTGCGCTATGGCTTGATGCTTTTGCTTCCAGACCTGGACGGAGCAGACGTGAAAATGGCAATAATGGGACTGAAAAAAACCAGCAGAGGTTGGGAGATCGGAGAAATGTGGGGAGGGATGGGAGTGGGGTGACATGGCACAAGGCAGGAAGATGAGACACCAAATGGCACAAACAATTCGTGGTTCAAAAAAAAATCCCTGTTCAGGGTGGGGCTTGGGGCAAAAGGAAGAGATTCGGGTAGAATTACTTGTCGTATCCAAACCAGCTGGCCAAACTCGTAGTAAAAAGCCCGTAAACCATCGTTGTGAGAGAGGGAAAGCCACATTGTTTTTATTTGTCTGTAGAGCAATATGTGTCACCGTATAAACAGTAACTAATAATAATAACATGTGCTGCAGCACTTCTGTGATATTTTTCAATAATTACTGTTGTTGTAAAGGAGTTTAGTGTAAAGTAAAACATCTCTATGAGGGAAAAAATTGCTACCTCTTTCCCTCTGATATTTGTGTAACTGAATTAAAAATATGCAGATGCATCGAGTCAAAAAATGTTATTCCTCACTCAAGACTAAAATCTGAAGCTGAACACCTTGAAAAATCTCTCAGCTACATTTTTCTCTCGTACGTTATGAGGATTTTTATTTCTTTTTAACAGTAGTAAATCGTCAAATGAAAGAGGCTTATATTGCACATACCATTGCGAGACATGCTCATGATGTAACATCAGAATGAACTATTTTTTAACCTAATATACAACAATTTAGCTGCATTAGAAGAACATAAAACAGATAAAAGTATAGCTTTTACAGCCATTCATCAATGGCCTTTTTTTGAAGAGTGCAGATACCTCCTCAGGCTAAGCATACATCTCTCTATTTCACATAAATACACAAAGTGACAGGGCTTCCAGTCAAAATAAACATTTGCTCAGTGTATACCTGATTTCCACCCATTTCATTCAACAGAAAAGATACTGAGGTTAACAAACACGCTAATCTCTCATCTGCTCTAGGGATGAGGATGTGCCGTATCCACCAACTTGTGACTGAGTGTGTTCGCAGTTCGCTGTTCCCGTGGACTTCCATGCCTTTGTATCGGTGCTATTTAAAAGACAAATAAACAAGCCTTAAGGTGGATCCAGCTAAAACGACTTTCAGTTTTTAGAAACTGAGAATGGCTCAAGGCAGAGAGGACAACATCTCAGGTTTGGTAACAGTGCAAGGAGCAAGAAGGATTGCTGAAGAAAGCATCATTTGGGGGAAAAGGCAGCACAAGGTGACATAAAGCTGTCATCGCTCAAGAAAAAATTTTACACATAGTATTGAACACCACAAAGCACCTACAATTCAGGGCTAAAATGGTCTAAAACTTTCAAGAGTCTGAGGCACCTAAATCTCACCAGATTTGAGGAAATCAGTGGTACCTATATCAGAAAGTCTTTTTTTTGTGATCGTGTCTCTGGTTGCATCACCTCAAACCCTCTGTGGAAGGAAACATGGTCCTGCTGCCTCAGCCTGTTTCTCCAGCAGTTCAGTAGCTGGAAGGAGAAAGGTCTCTCACCCTCCTGGGGCAGGGCTCATCGAACATCGCTTCACCCATCGCCATCAGGGCTGGATCCCTTGCCAAACGCAGGCTGAGAGGATCTAACAGATCGCCTCTGGATCCCGCGTCTGGCTTGCCAAGTCTGTAGTCTGATGCTTTGCCAAGTAAAATATGTAGTTTGGACACATTGTTTGGGGATCTCACACTAGGATTTCATGCCACTCTACTGAAGAAAAAGTAGATTGAGGTATTTTAATAGTCACATTGTTAGCTAAACCTGATTAACAGATTATTTTCCACTGACATTACTCCTTTATTCTATTTACAAGCTAAATAGCCCAGCCACTCGATTGATAAATGCTCATTTTCCTCCATCTTAATTAACTAAATATTCTTTTACTTAAACAATCCCTCATTTTTCCATAGACACAGTAATAGATCCATTAGCAGGGTCTATCTGAGACCAGGGAGCTTTTATTTATGAGGACAAGTCCAAACGCTTACTATTTTTTAATGTTTTTATTTTCCTGGATACTGTACACCGTGTAATGGCTTTGGTCCAAACAGTAATCACACAATGGGTGCCGTTCCTTCTTTCTTGACCTATCACACTCCACATGATTTAATCCATTGTTTTGGATGTTGCTGATGATTTATTGTACGAAAAATGTAAATGATCTGGATGGCAGATGTTTTATATTTTCTGACCATTCATTTTCAGTGGGAATGTAATTAAAATTTATGAAGTGTATCTGCTGAATTGCATTGGCAATTGATGATCTCCTCCAGTGCTGTCTGTCTGGAGATGATGAGTGATTGTGGACAGTGAGATGTGTTGACAAGGGCAGAAACAGACGTGATGTTACTGTCATGAGTGAGGCTACCTGCAAAAAGGCTGCCGGTTTTTTTCTTCCTTTTTTTCCCACAGGAAGAAGGTGGCAACCAGAGCTGTCTTTCTTCTTGCAAGACAGAGTACAAAGCCTCTGCGTACTCCTGAAAGCTGTCACTCTTCACAAGTGCAATCTCTGTCTCTCTCAGCAATGGGCATCTGGAAGCCACGATATCACTTACAACAACCCATGTCAAGGATATTAATTAAATTCCTGATGGCCACCCAGAGAAGCTAATGAGTGTAAATTTCACAACATCCCAACTCATAAGGCAGCACACTTAACCTTTTCAGCGTTGATATCCTTCCTCCAGGAGGGAAGTAAAGCAGCGAGCTGTTTGCCAAGGGAGCGTGGTAAGGAGGAACAGGGAAAGGAGGAGATGCTTGGTCTGACACGGTTTGAAATAGAAATGGACCGGAACCAGATCTGCCGGATTTACGTATCCCACAAGCCTGAAACCGAACGGAAAGTGTTGTTTGCAGAATCGAGATCCCAGGTAGCATTTTGCACTGGACTTTGACTTCCCCCTGCACTTGACATAGCGTACATCTTATGTTTCCGAGTATTGTGGAGGAGACAATATGTAATTACTACCATCCTACCATACCGCTCCCTCTACAGTAAATGTACAAACAGCCTAGATTAGCATGTAGTGACTGATGTAAGCGCTATAGGACCAACCATCGGAACTGGGGAGCTTCTGACACCCGTCCTTATCATCAGGGATTTTGATCACTTGCATGTTTAAAGTGCTTTTCTAATCCACAAACCTCATTTAGTATATCTAGCATTAGACGCTAATAAAAACGCCTTCACTTTTAAGTCTTGCGGCCACCTCATTACCAGAGGCTGGTAAATGAGGATTTTATTCCAAAAGCAAACCCCAAAGGTAGTTTGTCACAAATGCCCCAGACCCAGTCCCACTGCGGTTACTGACACCACTTCCAATGAGTTCTGCCAGGAAGGTGGGGTCCAAATGAAGGTGACTGTAGCTATCAGTTGATGAGCCCTTCTCATGCTGAAGTCAGGAGGCATTTTGCCATTCATTCCAAAGGCAAGCATTGCATGCTCAAGAACTAATCCAAGCTCCAGGCCTGGTGGCGATCGTGACATTTGCAAGTGTATGATTCAAAACAGACAAGGGATTGAAATGGCAGGTGCAGCAGATGGTCAAGATCCTGTTACACACAGGCATTTTTGATTCATCCATGTATGCTCCCAGCTCCGTTGCTCCTGCGTGTCTCTGGCCTGTGATGGGGAACTGTGGCAGGAGAGGAGAAAGAATGAAGCAGGAATGGGGACACAAGGTCTGGGTTAGGTAGATTTTGGAAAAAAACGAGGAGGAAGACAGATACTCTCAGCAGACCTCATCCTACAAGAGGCTTAGTAAATACTGCAGAGCTCTGGGAGCCAGGTAAAGTTAAGTTCATCTTTCAGCTTCACTGCTCTCTTACTGGGTGCCTCGGTTTACCTATGTGTAATCTTAGGTAATATCCCTTACCTGGCTTTGTATGCCAAAACTTCATTCATTAATACCGATGTCAAAGAGGGCATTCAGCACCTCACAGGAGGCCCAGTGCACCTGCATTAGTTAGCCATAAATCATGGGAAACAACACTTTGAAGTGTCAGAGAGATTTAATGTGGGATACGGAACAGAAGGGGAATGTGATGAACTGAGGCCCGAGCCCCAAATAAGGAATTTAAAATGCACCTTCCCCTTAAAAGTGTCAGCAAATGAAGAAAAAGAAGAGCGAGGGAGCCCCAAAGGCAGCAATTTTGAATGCTTTAGTTTTCTCTATTGACTTTAATTAAGCTCACCCAGGATTGCAGGCCTGTCACTTGGGGAACCTTTCCATAAAGAAAAAAGGAGTTTGCTCCCCAGGTGGGTTTTCCCAAGTTTCTCAGGCTCTTACCACAATATATGCCTGGCATCCATGACAGGGTCGTCAAAAATAATAGCTAAGGAATTCACTGTCTGTCATTCCAAAATAATTATGTATGGGGCTTTACTTGCAGTTGAGATGGGTTATATATTTCATTGAGAAAATCCATGTAGACTAAAACATATATTTATATCTATGCATGTGATAGATGGAGGTTGCACAGATTAACAGGCAAATAAGGAATATGGGGGAACAGAAGTCTGTATACATGCATGCGAACCATGTCGAGAAAGTGGGTGGAGAGCACTGTCATTCCAAGGTTTGTTAATTACAAAATGCATTAATGTTTTATTAGCCCTTTATCAGTAATTAATCACCTACTTTGATGTAAAGTTCAGGCACACAAATGCACCATGGAAATCGTCCCTTAAATACGAGCCAAGTTTTAAGGGTCAGCCAGAATCTCAGCAAAGAAAGCAGCGTATTCCCCTCAGCTGGCTGGAAGGGACTTTTGATGCCTCAGCATCGTGCCTGTGTCTACGCACGCAATAGCTTTTGGGTGCTTGCAAAGTCAAAATAGCGTGGGGAAAAAAAAAGAAGAGAGCTTGCAAGCAGAAGGGGAGGAGGTAGTATACTCAGTGGTATTCTTCAGGTGCACAGTTTGAATAAAAATGCAAAACAGGATGCTCCCATTCAGTAAATATTATCATTTTTATTCACTCATTAATTAAGTTGCTTAATTGCTGCTGTCAAAAGACTCTTGAGTTTGTGACTGGGGTTGTTGCACTGTTTGATAGTAGCTGAAGAAGGAAAAAGGCAGTATCACTCGGCTTGCTCTTTACCTGGTAATAAGGAGGCACTGGTTGTAGGAGATCATAATGAAGCTGCAGAGTTTACACATAGAAAAAGATAGATATTTCCAGGAAAAAGAGGAAGAGGGAACGTCAGCTTTATGAAATCCATCAGATGTTATTTCACCAGTGTGAGCGATGCAATGTAGCTTGTGCATTATCATTTCATTCATTACTCCATGAAAGTCATTTTTATGCAAAATATTTCCCCTGTTTTAATCTAACTTCCCCAAGAGGGCCCAGAAATGGAAATGGACTCAGGCCATATCAGTCAACACAATTATAAATATTTTTTTCTAGATCTGTCTCCAAAGGATTATTTTAAGCTGGTTTAGGAACCATCTCTTCCAGAACACTAGACTGACAAATCACCAACACTTATGGTATATTATGCATATGCTTCTGAGACATCTGAGGATGATGATCAGTCCCATGTCACTCAAGACATTCTTAGAATCGATGCCCACTTCACTGCAGGCATCTCACAGCTCAGTATCACACTGATGAAGTGCTGTGATCATGATACATGAAGGTGTCTGTGCAAATGCCCACGGTGAAAATGCAACTGATCCTGCTGACATGGGTCAGGATCACCAATAACCATTTATTGATTCTCATTACTAAGCAGACTAAATGGAAGACAGCTTTAAAAACAGGCTGTTGAGAATGGGCTCTGGTACATTCGGAGTCAGATCATTACATGCGTGTCTATGTCTGTAAGGAGGACTAGAGGTGTTCTAGGTTATGCTCGCCTCCGGCTGGTTCATGAGACGCAGAAGGAAAGACTATTGCACACAGACAACTAAGCAGAAAGAGCTGAGCAGAGAGAGATTAGGGCTAGGATGATGCAGGTGGTATATACCCACCAATTTTACCTTATGACTGAGAAAGAAACATGTAGCTTATCCCTCAGACCTAAAGTCAAGCCTGCAGTTAAATCTATATTCCCATTCTGTGCTCATAACCCCTCTTTTATAATCCTATGTAATGAAGCAGGTGAGCACTTAAGGGGCTTATTTCTGCTCAGCAGGGAGAATTCTGCTTCATGATGGAGCTTCCTTGCCCAGGCATGGAGGGGGGTACAACGAATCCTGGTGACCTGTGCTGTGTACCATGCAGGGACTGTCACAGCAGGGTCTTACTTTGAGTTTTTGAGTGTCTCACATTGCCTGTGCTGCTGGCTTGGATACATCTCAGAGAGCAAATTTTGGAGTCTCCTTCTCTAGAGATATTCAAAACCCGCCTGGACGCAGTCCTGTGCAGCCTGCTCTAGGTGACCCTGCTCTGGCAGGGGGGGTGGACTAGATGATCTCCAGAGGTCCCTTCCGACCCCTACCGTTCTGTGATTCTGTGATTCTGCGATAGGTTATGAAGGCCCTTAAAACTCTTTGACCCATTGAATTATTGGATAGTCTTTCATTGCGTCTCAATCTGTCCCAGACACCCGTGTTAATATCTCCCCCCTCCTACTGAGAAGAGACTACACTTTGTGCTAAATTGTGCAATGCATTTTGTAATGTATACAAAGATTCTCCAGGAGGGAAGCAAATCTTGTACACTGTTGTGAACATCTCGTCTCCAAAGCTGAACCTAGGTTTTCTGAGTTGAAAGGCTACTGGCCTACAGCATCACATAGCCTTAGCTGTCAAGTTTGTACAATGTTTACAGGTTCCTTGGAAAAAACAGCAGCATAATTGCATGACTTATAGGCACTTGCTGCACTCATTGCTTTTAATTCTACCAGAATGAAAGGAAAAAGCAAAACTGCTATGAAACATCACATTCTACACATTGGAAGGTGTGAGCAAAGAAAAGCCTTCAAACATTTCAAACCTCCAAGTTATTACTCAGCCAAAAAAGTCATAAAACACACCCATTCATATTACTAGATTTTATGGGTCAGCATAGCCTCTTTAAAATCTGCAAGCCTAGGAGATGTAAGGGCGCTGACTGATGAGCTGGGACAGCTTTACCTCGGCACAAGCTGAAAAGGTTGGCAGCTTCAGCTGTCTACCCTGCTCCCGGTGTCCAGACGTCTAAGCTGCTTGTCAATCAGCTCCCAAACCACTGCAGTGTACAGGGCAGGCTTTTCACTGCAACCATCACCGATTTTGGTTTGCCTTAAAATGCTTCACTGCAAATGCTAGCTGATTTCTATGGAGGATGACACAGGATAGAAAGAGGTCCCTCCACCACCTGTCCCCATACAGGCAGTCCCCAGCAGTCAGAGTCCCAATGATGTGCTTAAATGTACTCTGTATTCCTCACTGCGCTTTTACAAAAACAACCAAAGCACTGAAACATGCATTTCATTGCAATACAAACTTAAACCATGCACAAGCTGCTTTTCCATAGAGATTCTGCCATCAGCCCCTGGAACTGGGCACTCTCTGTTACTGAGAAGAACTGTGTCCCTGCACATCCTCCTTTCCTGACCTTAACCAGCTTCCCTGACCGGCAACGACAGGGTCGGAGCACCTGAGCTCTCATCTTGCTGCTCTGGGACACGGGACGCTGAGGCTGCATGCTCGTGCCACTCTCAGTACACCTCCTGTCCCGGTTTGTGAATGCAGTGGTGAACATACTCAAGGAGTTAAAATGCAAAGAAACCTAAGTTTTGCCTCTTCTCTGATACAAGCAAATACCTTTGCTCCTCCTTTCCTTTGGCCTTCCAGATATCTCTTGTCGTGGTATCTTTTGCTTCTTTTCTCCTGCCTTGTAGCTCCTTCATCCAACCCTGGAGAGCAAAAGCTACAAGAGCCACTATGAAAGGACACTGGTTTTCCGAAGAAAATGTTGCTTCTTAGCTCTTCCCAGCGGAGTTTCTCAGGTGTGCTCTGAAGCTTATTTAGGCTTCTCTTTGTCTCCAGTGACCAGCAGTTAAATTATGCTCTGATAAAAGGAGAAATGAGCCAAAGGAAGGGACCTAAATTTAACTATAAGAGAAGGCAGGTGATGTAAGTAAGTTCTTGATATAAGTTCTCAAACAGCCACCTGGACCTGAGTAACTCCTTAAGTAATTCCCTGATATAGCAGCAGTAGGCTCTGCCTAGAGACAGTGTAATAAATTGCCAGAGCACGTTATTCCCTGAGGACCCGGCAGGCAAGCACATTGAAAGCTTCCTTGGGAAAGGAGAAAAAACAAAAGCAAAAGCACAAAGGTTCAGCTGCTGTCCTTGGGCTGCTGTCTCCCTAGTGCTTCCCCCAGCACGATGTGGCCAGACCAGATGATTTGGAAATGGGAACTGGCATCCTCTGCGCCCTTTGTCAGAGGTCCCCGGGACGTCGGCACGATCCTCTCCCCTGGCGATGGCTTCCAGAGCCATCAAGCAAAGGCCACCACTCACCTCTCCAAAACGGAGGGGACATCCCCATCCGACACCAGACGAGGCCCCGGAGCAACTCCGCAGTTTTCCTTTGGTTTGTCCTGCCAGGGGCGGGCAGCGAGAGGCCATGGGGTCTGTGGGGAGAGCCCCCGGGAGGGTCAGGAGGGGCCAGGCCTGGAGGAGATTAAAAGACTAAATTGTTAAAACGCAGCTGCACCCTCCAGCGTGCGACAACGTTCCCGTTGGAGTTTGGCAGGCGAGCCTCCTCAGCTGGGTGTTGTAGGTGAGGGGAGGCAGAGACGATGCTGTGGGGCCGGAGGCCGCCATCCCCCCCCACCCCAGCGGGTCACCCGGCGTCCGATGTGGGGCTGGAAATGAAGCAGAGGCGGGTTACGAGGCCTCTGGGCCCCGCGGAGGCCCGGTTCACGCCTTGGTGGGTGTGTGGGAGTTGAAGAGGGGGTCAGGGGGTGAGGGAGAGTTCAGCCCCGGGCTGAGCGATGGCCCTGCCCGCGCGGGAGGGGGACGCCCTCGGCCCCCGAGAAGAGTCACTGGAGGTTCATCCCGCCGGGGAGGAATTCCTCCCAGCAGTAGCCGTCCCGCTGATGAATCGCCCCGCGGACGGGGCTGCCGGTCTGCGCGCCCTCCTCTCGCGCAGCTGTGCTCCAGCCCCCCGGCAGATGTGCGCCGCCACCCACCGCGGCCACGACGGGCGCCCGAGACGAATGACCCCCCGAGAGGGACCGGGGGGACGGCACGGGGGGAGCCCGGGGCGCCGGGGTTTGCTCGCCGCTTCGTTCACCCGAGCTCACCCGGGAGGGAGAGGCGGTGCCGTAGCTACGTGGCTTCCTTGTGAAACCCCAGCAAAGTTTGCACGCTCCTCGCTCCACCTGTTGCTAAAGGGAGCGCGGCGAGCCAGCGGGGGTTTTCTGCGAGGTTATCTCTTCGGTCACTTAAAAAGGCAGCTGAAGTTTTATTCAGACGGACTCGGGCCGCAAAGTGTTGAGTATCTGCCACCGTCCCTGACTGCACGGGGCTGGGATCACGCTCCGGACGTGGCAAGACCAAACCGTCCAGATATGACCATGGGTGTCCCGTAAATGATGACGCCTTTCAAGCTGCACTGTGGAGTGGGCAAAAAACATCACCGCAACTCAAGCACTGGTTTTGCAGCAGATTTTAGCAGCAACAACACTTTTCTGTTTAAAGGGGCTTCAGAACAAATACTTTGAAAAATTTTAAATGTATATATTTCATTATATGTTTTTATAAAAAAGTAGTGCGAAATGGAAGTGATTATTTTATCTTCCAATTGAACCATGATGGATCAAAGCAAGAAAGTATGTATCTCAAAACTGACACATCCCTAAAAATTTCATGATTGTTGCTATTTGATGTGACACGTCACAGAATTTTATGTCAAGCTGAAGAAAATGTGACAACTTATATGTAATATTTTCAGAAACAGCGTTTAAGTGCAGTATTGAGAAGTGTATCTGCAGGGTTTTTAAACTCTGCTTGTTCCCAGACTTAAGAAAAGCAACCCCATATGCTTTAAACTTCTGCACCCCATTAATTAAAGTCAGAGCTTAAAAGTAATACTGAAAATAATTGGCTGGATTAGAAAAGGCTGTGGGTGAGCTGAGAAGTTACCATTGCACAAATATTAATAAATCACTTTTCCTGTAATTAGCAGGAAAAAAAGAGTGCAATGTGGTGAGCTAGCAGTCGTTTTGCGAAAGTATGTTGGCTAGAGCCTGTCATCCCTCTTCCTTTCCCTTTCCACACACACATCCTTCCAAACCAAGGTACAGCTGCTGATGCCATTCGTAAGAGAGAGACCAGCAAGGGCAAAACAGGGTTTTTAAAAGGTTGATAGAAAATGAGGAAATAAGCCAAATGACCGAGACACTTAATAAGTGATTAATATTATGCTATTGTTACCAGAAATGGAATCGTTCAGCTTCACAGTCTTTATCCCAGTTCTCGAAAGGTGCAATTTTATAGCAATGTTAGGCAGTGCGGGAGAGTGCTAAGCACCCCTCGTTCTTTGCTCAGCGCTTTCCTAGATGTAGCTCATGTGGAGAGAAAGAATCATAAAGAGCTCTGAGCCTTCCCCTAATCTAAGGAGAAATCCAACATTTGCAGCTTTCCAAAATAAAGTCAATAAATAAGAGCAATGTTTCGCAAAACGAAAATAATGTTCTCACTTAAGAGCGTCACTAAGAACGCTAGCTAATTGTTTTCTTTTGGAAAGCGAGTAAATAGCTATATAGTTTTCTTGCTTGAGCACACACAAATAATCCAAGGTGCAAAATAATCACAGCCTTCCTGATTCAACAGATTTCCCAGAGGTAGATTCTGACGTGCTGTTCTCCTGGACAGTTTGTCCACCTTCCCTTGACGTATGATGGTTCTGCTTCCCGGGTATACATCTCTTACGCCCAAGAGCTCCCCTTCGTGTTTCCAGTAACGTTGCCTCCGGCCTCCAGATTGCCTCTTGTGCCTTTTGTATATGCCTAAGGTTCTCCTCAACTTTTCTAAACAACCTCTGCTGTTCTGTTTTTATCTCAGGGAAGCTCCCCAAAAGACAAATTTTCCTGCAAGTGGATTTTAACGGTTACATTCTAGGTAAAAAAGAAAGTTCCAGGTTGTTTTCCTTAAAAAAAAAAAAAAAAAGAAAGAAAGAAAGAAAAGAAAGAAGAAAGAAAGAGCACTTCAAAGCACTCAAGCCTTTAAAAGTTCGTATACTCGTTCTAGATATCCCCTGATCTTTTTGGCTCCTAAGCCACAATATTATGAACTTCTGCTGCCCTATATCTCTGCCCTTTTGCACACACAAGTTTCATTGACTTCAAAGCGAGCTGTGCATGCGCAACAGTGACATGTAAAGTCTCCTCAATCCTTTAATCTTCCAACAATTCACTATTTATTACTATCTCAAAATAAAAGCCTTTTTTTTCTTAAAAATAATCTAAGAATATTGACCATCTCTCCAGCAAAGCACTTAGGCACGTGTTAAACTTTAGGCAAATGAATAGTCCTATTCACATCCCATAAGATAAATTCACTTCTAAGTTGGTAGCACTGCTTACGTGTTTAACACTGGGCATCTGTTAAGCACTTACCGAATCAGGGCCATAGGAGAGAAGTCCCTTCGTCAAAGCTACCAGTCAGATCACGGGGAGTATAACAACTCCTTCGTCACCCTCACCTCCCAAAAACCTAGGGTAATAATTGCCAGCATTTCTAGCGATCGTATTCGGCTTCTGAACGTGTTGGGTTTGTGCATTGGAGTCGCTGGGGGCAAGCTTCAGCCCGCTCTGGGCTTGCAGCAGTTCGGCGCCGTGCTGTCCCGCAGCGGGGACCTGCGGCAGCGCGACAGCCCATCCACCGGCGTTTCCGCACGGCCGAAGGTCAACCCAGCTCGCACTGAGCTCAACGGCAAAAATCCCATCGACTTCAGCTACGCTCCCTGGGTAAGAAACTTTTCTTTGGAGTGGACCCTTACTTGCACACTTGTCTTTACAGCACTCGTTACACTCCGGATGCTCCATAATTGCCACAATTACTATTCTTGCTTACTCTACAGTTTTTATTGGCATCACCAAACAATGAGAACCAAATAAATACTGATATGTATTCATAACCGATTCAAGAAAATCTTGGGGGAGACATTCTGGAACTGGGAAGTCTTTCTATCCACAGAACGTTTTTGCACAGCAGAGGAAGAACAAAGAGAAATGATGCTGTTTATTCTGATGATTCTGAGAAGCTAAAATTCACCCCGCTCATCCCAGGAGCAAACAGCTGGCAAACAGCTGACAACATAGATATCAGTCAACTCCCACGTATCTCACAATATAATACAATAAATATAGGTAATAATGATATGACATGACAGGATGCATCTTTGATTGGGTGTGTTAAAAAAATAGTATCTTACACAAAAGTATATGGAAAAGATTCCAAGACGTCCTTCCTCTTTTTGCCTCTCTTACTTTCCTACTTTCATAACATGGTTGCATATTTGTGATTTCTCTGTAAATTATGGTTTCTATTTGAAACATTTTTCTTTAATTTCCATATTCCCAAAAAGTCATTTTACTATTTATGTGGTCAAATCCCTCCTAATGTGATTTGATGGCACATAAATAGCAATATGACTTTTTATGTTGTCTATTGCTTATGTAGACTTTTTAGAAACCCTATATTATAGCCTTATATTAAACCCTGATAATTTTCAGGGGTCATCCCAATAATATATGGCTGGAAGACTGCTATTGTGATGCTGTTGTCAGCCAAAAACCTTGCCTTCAAATGTGTGCCTAAACCATAGTATAACATAAATCAAAATATGTGTCTGCCTAGCCATATATCCATTCTGTGACTTTAAATATTTTTATAATCACGGGTGTGGGACAGGACACTGGGGGCTTTTTATAACCAACGTTGGAAACAACTAAACATCAAAAAAAAAAAAAAAATGCCTGCACGTTATAAACCTATAGCAGAAATGAGCATCCCTGTACATTTTTAATAAGGGCATAAGTTTACTTTGGGTGGTAAACCTCATGCCACTGTATATAACTGTCTAACTCAGCCATTAATCTATTGAGCCCTGAACAAAGTACTTGGTAACCCGTTTAACCCTACACACACACTCACCCACGTACACACAAGTACAAGAGTTTCTGCGTTAGTTTACGGTCATGTCCCTGGGATGGTTCAGCTAGCTGATGCCGGGTGACAGACAGTGCCAAGTGAACACATTTGGATGGAGGTGTTGGTTTAAAAGGTCCCCATTCATACGGGTGCACGCATCTGGTATTTTGACTCAGAATCACACTCTGGTTTGAAGGCAAACACTAAACCTGTCCATAGCCCTTTTACTCCAATGTGCTCCAGTAGGAGATTTTAAGACATTCAGACTTTCCTTCTCCCATTTGCATTTCCAGACCTCCCATCCGCTTGGTTTATGAGCGCCGGTCAGCTCTGACCAGCTCCAGGACTATGGGGCTCTGACCATTTTATTTCAGATTTTCCAGGACATCACGATGTTGCCATTTCACACTTGTTCTAGGGCAGGGACGAGGGGGTAAATGTGAACACTCCACGTGCAGTGCAGTGCTGTGTGTGAGTTTCTCCCGCTCGTGGGTACTAACAGAGCAGGGAGGGCTCTTCTCTGCTCTGTGGACGCTGTAGGAGTCCTAAGGTGCTTTTGAAAAAAATCACCATCCACTGCCAAAACAGCCCCCTCCTGCAAGGTAATTGCAGAATATATGGAAAAATCTAGAGGACAGCATCCTCCATCCCAGCAGCGGTTAAGTTTTTATGAAGCTGTTTGCGTCTATGGCCAAGTTCTGCAGAGCTTTATAAAGCGTGCATCCTCCTCACACCACTAATTCCATCAAATCTGATCCAGCTAACTGTGGGAGTTAGGACTACAAACACCGGATCAGGACTATAGCATGTGAAATCCTCAGAGATGAAAGTGCGACATAGTTTGAAAATAGTATTTCTATTAATAATGAATGCTCTCAATTTATACCAGATTTTGTAATGTTTCTGGGTACGCAGTGTTCTTCTGTTGTTGTCCCAGATGCTCTCCTTTCTGACTGATTCGGTTCCCTTTCACAAACGAGCACCCCCTACTTGCCCTGGGGAAGGCACTTAAGGGAAAAGGGCAGTTAAAATTGCAAAACCAGGGAACTGACTGTAATAAAGTGCAGGGAAATTCCATGTAAATGTGGACCTTAATTTCTTAGGCCTCTGCAACTTATCAGTACCTTTCAACAGGGCTAATGTCAGGTACTGTAAGCATTCCTTATTTTCAGAAAGCTGTTTCCTAAGGTCCAGATGATGTTATAAGTGGTATAACATGACTCAAAGTAGTTTTGCCAGATGTGATATCCCCTGTTGCAGCCTCAAATAGACTGAGAATGAGGAATGCATGCTCCATTAATTTCCATTGGAGTGAAGAACGCGTTACTCCTTTGCCATTCCCATACTAAGAAATCTTCACACAGTCACAGCTTTATTTTCTTTATTCAGGAAGCCATATATTCCAGCATTCTCCTGTGTTTGCTTTTGAGGATGTTCACTGACTTTTTTCCTTTGTCACTTCTGCAACACATACGCACAGTCCTGTCTACACACACCGACACAAATTACGTCCTCGGGGGAATATCTACAATGACCTGTTACTTTGGGTATTTCATAGCTGGTTTTCTCCTTCCAGTGATTAAACCCACAAATTTAGTTAATGTACGGAGCAGGTTTCATGCATAAATCTACCCCCAATAATTGCTTTTAAAATGCTGGAACCACTTTCAGATGCTGTCATCCATTTCTTAGGCGGTGGCCTCCTTCTTTTGTGCATTCAGTAAATCAAAATTTACATGACTCTTTCCCACCAGACATTTGTGTAAGGTAGATCGGTTCTCTGTGTGGTCTTTTTAAATAGTATTTTTGGCAGATTTGGAAAAAGACACATATATAAATAAAAATAAATGACTAGAAAAGCTCCTAAAGGATGGTAACTGCTGAGCAGCCTCAGACATGTTAACAGAGGGAGAAGCTCGTGACATGTCTCTCTCACATTGTTATACTGGTCATTACAAATCGTTCATCTTGCACCACCATTCTGAAGTGTTACTTTATTATTAAAAGTGTCAGTAACTTGGTCTTTTCTGAATTAACTCCTCTTCACCTCTAAATGACAAGAAAAAGGGAAATGTATCTTTCTAACCAGTCAGCAGAACTGCGCTAATTCACACTTTTGCTAATCCCCACGCTCTGCTATTCACACGCAGAAATGGTGGTCTTTCGCTGTAAAGCTTAAATGGCACTGATGGTATTGTAATTGATCCCATGTTACTACAATTTCATGGCGATTATAAATATCTATTACAAAATGTTAGTGAGCATACTGGAGATGTACGTCTAGGTAAAAGCAAATTGCTTGTGTAAAAAAAAAAAAAGGTAGCAAGTACAGTCTGCTTTCTGTTACCATCACTTCTAAAAGTTCCCTCGCTTGCCAGTTTGGAAATTCAGTAACTGCCCCTGGACTCCCTAACCCTTGCTACAAATCGGGAAAGTTTCTACCATATTTATGCCAGACTTCACCAGGGATGTTATTCATTTTCAATACCCAGTGGCTGCATCTCTTTGTTTAAGTGAGTTTGAAACATATCTAGCGTTTCTCACAAGAAGAATATAAAGTGCACCTAGAGAGGTTAACTCTCAGTTCATCTCAGGTACTCGTTTCCATCATAAAAAAGTATTAGCAGAAAGCTAGAAATGTAGCCCAGATCCTCAGCTGATGTAAGCTGATATACTTCCACTGATTTCATAAACTATGCTGGGTTATTTCAGAGGAGGATCTGTCACAATTCATCACTGCTTTGAAAATTGTATGGGGTGATAATCACAGAGAATATTGCTACATGTCTGACATATTGCACCAATATTGCTCAAATGTGTTTTTTTTTTCTTGTGTAGCAAGTTGCTTTGCAATGCATGAACAATACTAAAATTAGGATGATGCTAGTAATTTCCTGATTGCTAAACTAATCTCATAGTCTGAAAGCTTGAGAGTGGGTGAAACAGGTAAAAAGCTCTCAGATTCACAAAAAGAAACAAACGCCCCTAAAATATAATGAAACCTTTAAAAGCACAGATAGGAAGCTGAGATCAAGTTCACGGAGATTGCTCAGTGGCTTACACAACCACTGGAGTGTTACCAGCATAACCAAGGTTGGAAGTGTCACCTGCCAAAAGCACTGCGGGGAACGAGGCAGCAGAAGAAGGCCATCCTCACCACCGTAAGCCACCCGTGCCCTCAGACCTGAGAGCCAAGCCTCCTCCTCAGATGCCTTTCTCATCAGAGCGACCAGGCAGCTCCCTGGGGCTTCCCAGCATTTCAGGTGTGTTTTGAAAACGAGTAGTCTGGCTTCCCAGCCCAAACATATGACAGGTTGTAATGAGATCTTCCTTGCAGGATTTCTCAACCAGACTAAGGTAAAAAGGAGTGTGGAAGTCCAACTAGTGGAGGTTGCCCTTTGGAAATCCTCAGTGCCCTCTCTATTGCAGCTGTAGTTCTCCCCCTTGCTGCCCTTGCTTGCCTTCTCGTTTGGCTCCTGCTCCAGTCCCTTCCCAGGCAGTGACATTATGACGTGTTTGTTAATGAAAACACGGCCTTCTGTTGTCCACATCTTCCTCTACCTTCAGTGGCATCAGGGTCACCACTTCTTCTCCCCTTTCCCATTCTGTCTATGATCGTGGCTAGTGCTCTTCTTCCTGGATCAGCCCATGACCATCTTGCTTGTTATCCCAGTTCTGGCTGCTCTCCTTTGCTTGTTTGGACATCGCTGCTGTCGATTCCTCACCCAATGCCACCTTTGCCAATGCCACAGCGCTCGCTGACACCTCATTTGAAAGTTCATCACGTAGCAGAAAATTTGCCTGCACAACAGAAGGAAGGGAGGTAATCACAGCACAGCTCTGGTGCCCCACGTTAGCCTTGGGTGGCTGAACATGCGCGACAGAGTGCGAAACCGAAGGCCGTGAGGCACTTGCAGACTCTGGTTACGGAGACCAATAAAGAGCAGAGATCGTTACTCCCTTTCCACCATCTCAACTCCTGAGCCCTTCTTTTACTACACACTATTTGACTTTTCAGCTTTATGAACTGCACCGAGCTGAATGAAGAGTTCAAAGCAGATGGGCTAATTTACCTCTTTCTGCTCACAGTCTATATCTATGGAGGGACTGTGGTTTCTTCCCCTTTACCAATTATCTGAGTTTATCTGACAGAGCGTTTTTCATAAAACAGTTAATCAGGAGTATTCAAAAATATAAGCCACATTACTTAGCTAATACTGGCCACATGAGAAACATGTTCTTTTCCTCTCTCAGCTGATTGGGTGTACTCAGACACATCTCCACAGCAAATATTTATATCTACACCATTAACATTCTACTTCAGCCTATTAGAGTTTTGGTGCTCTACTCTATTTGTAGCTCTAATAATTTAAAAAAGCTCTTTTAAAAAATTATTTCAAAACATATATCTCTATAATAAATAACACAGATAGATTACCATCAATCTGGGCACTCAAAAATTATTGCAAAGCACAAGAGTTTCTACCTTCCCTTCAAATGATTTCTAATGTGGTAGTATAATCCTTCCTTCTCCATTTATTATCCTATTTATAATCTTCTACTAACCTTTATGTTACCATTTGTTCCTAGTGCTTACTCAAATAGGGAACCTGAACTTAAATCCTTCCCTGGGGTCTGGCAAAGATTTAGGTGCCACTGACTGCCGCTCTGCCCTTCCTCGCATGGCAGACCAAAAAGTATGTGGATTTATTCTTGCCCACAAAGATTCCTTCCCATTCAAAGATATTCAAAGTGCCACAGGCACATAAAAGGTATTCCTTTGGCTGTATGGGCCCATAAACACTTCACTGAGAGCAGAACCTTGTTTTCTCAATGGACCTATGTGGATAAAATTGAATACTATGGAGGGAAGTAAAATCAGGTTATAAAAATGTACCCACCCATCACTTCATGTTCTGTACATGCCACAGCCTGATCCCGTCTTGCGCCGCTCTGCATCCAGAGTAGCTCCATTAAGGACGTCACATTTTGGACTTGCCCCGTGTCACCAGGAGCCAGAACTTGATTGCATGCAGCCACATCATACCGTTTCTAAGCAGAGGTAACCTTAACGTGGACTTTCTAATCCCAGCTACGTAAGGCCTACTTACCTTATACATGCTCTCTCAGACATGTAACACCTAATGTAATTAGGCAGATGTTTTCCTCAGCCCAGGTGATCCGCAAGTACTGACGCACATATGTTTTCTGGTCTCACAGCCCCCCCATTTCATTTTTGCTCCACGCTTTTGGATCGCAAGTCTGTGAGCTATTTCAGCGCTGAGCCAGAACAGGCTGCACAGAGCTGCACCCACAGATGATGATATGATATGAGATACAAGACGTGACGATGCCAGTATCTGCAATCAGTATATACGGCCTTTACAGCTGGCGCAATGAAAACATGGAAAAATCTTGCTTGGGAGGAAAGCTTTTTCCTCTCTGGGTTTTGGGGTTTTGGTGCATTTTCTGAGAACTTGCTCAACCCAAGGCAGAGAGCTTCAATTAAAGTTTCCACCGTGACCAGACCTCAGACCATGCTCGCGGCATCTCCGCCGCAACGCTGGCTGCGCTGTCCCAGCCAGGCATGCATTAAGCCCAGGACTCACGGAGGGGTGGGAGGGGGGAAGAAGCTTTCTCCTCCACCCACTGCACCGGGCTGCAAGCCCTGCATCCCCCACGCCGCGCTGCACATCATCCTCAGCTTTCCCCCGCTCACCTCTTGCTACCCAGCTCCCATCCCAAGACAGCTCGCTGCCGAGGAGAGCTGCTAGGGGGGTAAAACACCCGAGTACCCAACACCCCTGTGAACAGCAGCAGCGAATCCGGGCTCAGGCGCACCCCTGGCAGACACCTGCTGTCAGCAACATGCGTTTTATTACCAGAATAGATAGAGCAGGCCTGAAGCACTGCCTTCGCCCGGCCAAAGCAATGAAAGGCAAGCTTTGCGCCTAACAGGTAGCGAACGCCGCAGCCCAGCACACCTCCAGCACCGAAAGTCAGTGCTGAAAGCAAAGACAAGCTCCATCCGTCTCCTGGAGGCGCAGCGAGCGGGGCAAGGGGAGGGAGCGGTTTCGCTCGGGGGGGAAGGGAAGAAAGGAACTAAGGAGTACGTGCACCCACATGTGAAGCTCTGACAAACAGCCGTGTGATTTATCATCATACTCCCACTTGTAACTCTAACCTAACAGTGTGTCATCTTTACTTTTCATGTTATTTATTTACAAGTGCATTTTCAGTATCAACCCTTTCATTCATTAATCCTAATGTGGCCTTTTTCAATGTCTACTTACCATTTTAAATACTTACTATAATTTACAGGGCTTTCTTGAACACATCCAAGGTATATTATATGGGGCTAGCTTAATGGAAAGTCTTGTACACCAAAGCAGGAAAAAAGCACATTTAATTTATGGTGGCTTTGAATTTTGCTCATAATTTACTTCTGGAGAACTATTCATATAAAGCCACACCAATGAGAATTTTCAGTGGCAACGTCGGAGGAAAAAACCAATAAATGCTGATCTTATTATTCATTTTTATTTTGAAAGCTTTCCCATGTTGCATTCTGGGATTATGTAAACTACTTATAATTTAGCAATGTAATTTTGGCATCTCAATATGAAAGAAATGCAGTGTAATGGCATGCAGGCCATAGCAAGACCTTGTTTCAGGTGTGGTCCTAAGAGCAATGTCTAAAGCTTTTAGATATTAAGAGTTGTAAGATTTCAGTTCTATGTATCCTTCACCAACACCCGTGTCAACAGGCGCTGAAGAAGCTCAACACAAATACTCGTGCCTAAAATTTACAGCAGTCCTAAGCAAAGAAAAGACTCTTTCAGCTCACTCCTTCCTTGTACTGATTCATTAGCAAAGTGGGGGGATCACCAGCTTCTGCCCCACAATATCAATTCCAGTGCAACCCCATGAAACACTGAAAACAGATGGGGCTGATGATGTAATGGACAAAATAAGAAACATTGCATGGGTTTGATTTTTTTAAATTAAGATTTTTTGAAAGCTGTCCCATTTCGGGCAGATGTCCCACTTTAACCGCAGAGAAGCGGGACCCTGAGAAGCCTTTCCTACCCAAGCATCACAATAAAATGGACTGAAGAGGGAAAAAGAGGTCTCCAAAACACAGGTGATGCTGCAGGAGTGCCAGGGGGGTTCACCTGCATGGAGCAGCCTTTCGCCCAGGTACCTCTCCCCACAGCTCAGCCCCCAGCCCCATGTGTGTCTCCAGCTCTGGCTGGCAGAGAATTGGTGCTCCCAGAGCCTGCGGAAAATGGGGATGGGGATAAAATGCGCAGCTGTAAAATGGGGATGGGGATAAAATGCGCAGCCGTAACTCTCCGTCACTCCACGAGGGAAGGGTGCCGGTTGCAGGCAGAGGATGCAGCCAGGTTGCTGTCAGTGGAAAAAGTGGCTCACCTGCCTGCATCTGCCTGCCATGTAGCGGGCAAGGGCTCCCCGCCCCCTCCCGTACTTCGTTTGATCCCCGCCATCTTCTGCTCCATCCCCAAGGTCTCTCTGACACCCTCTCCATCTACCCTTTCCCCAGCCCCCGACTGGATATTCATGAGGTGAGAGGACGGCCGGGGGAGAGACCAGGAGAAGGCAGGTACGCTCTGCTGTGAGCGTTTCTTGGGCTTCTGCCACTGTGCTTCTGATCCTGAAGCCTGACAGGCAGAGAAATCTGGCCAGCACGATCCCATCGTCTCATATTTTCCATGGAGAGGTGGAGCTATGGCTGGCGGAACATTTTCATAAGTCACCGAAAGAAAGCAAAGCCCCTTCCATCCCTCCGCCTCTGGCTGCACAAAGACCGTCTGTTTCTCGCGTGCGCAGACCTTAACGACGTTTCACCTTTGAGAAAGACGATTTCTGGTCCCTGTTTGCAGGGGACATGGGAAATTGCTTTTGGAAAGGCATATTGGAGGGCCTGGTCAGGACGTGGCTTCTCCAGGGGTATGTGCTCCTGCAGGTCTTCCTCAGCACCATTGTAAACCCACTGCACTAGCAAAGGGACCCTAGGAAAGCTACCGACCGTGGATCACTTTTATGGCAGTACCTAGAATCCAAATCATAAACATCTGGAAATATGAATATCTTTATTGGAAAAGAAATAGTAAAATACATATCCTCTTCCAATCTTGTCAGAAGACTGTTCTCCTCAGTGAGAAAAGATCTGGCCTGAGCAGTATGTATGATATCAGGGCTAAACAAGTTTAATTCAATTTTATACTTTGCCATGAGTCTTAGCATTTTCCCTTTCACTGAATATTATGACACAGGGCCACTGCGGTTTGTAAGGGATTTTAGAGATTGAATGTGAAAGATCCTGCAAAGCAAAAAAGATTACTATTTATTGTTAATTTAAATAATAGCGTGAATGCTCAGAGTGTCTAGCCTCAATCTTCTTTTTTTTTAATGACTGTCCATTTGCAGCCATAGTTTTGTGCTTGCAATTAATTGTGGCTATAGAAACTGTGGGTTGCACTTAATTGTGACTTTGGCTGATAGCATTTTGACATCTGGCTCCTTGGTTATTCTTGCAGATATGAAAGCTCTTTTAAATACTTGCTCATTTGTCATTAAGTTAGACCAAACAATTTCAGGAACTCAAAAAGGATGTATTAAAGAGTTTGGAAGATAAACATCGCTCCAGTATTGACACTTCACCAAGAGAAATCTCTGGAGACTCATTTGTGGCTTTGCCACAAGCAGTGAGCAATGTATAGCATACACTGTGTTGCTTCAGAAGCAGACCAGGAATCGCTGGGACCTCCACTACAATCAAGGATGTGATTTCCACATGTAGAGGCATACCCAGCTTATGTCTAACTACAGGGAGCACACAGCAGGGCATGGCATAAGACCTTGTGCCTCGCCTTCCAAGAAGGCTTGTGTCACTCACACCCAAGCCCAGGCTGCCTCAGCATCAATGTTTCTACAGTGGCAATTAGCTAAATGAAGATCAAGTTTGGGAACCTCTATTCCGACTGCTTTCACAACACTCGTTGCAATCATAGGCACAACATCTCCATCCGGTCTTTGCTTCTTTCTGCAAGGGAGAAACGAAGTGGATCAACCATATAAAATCTGCAGGACCTGTCCTTGGGTTGTCTGCTCCATGACAGCACACTGGGCAACTGGGAGCAGGGTAGAATACAGCTTCTCACCTGATCCTAATCATTGTCCACCCAGATGTTCATGGAAGCAAGTGACACCCCTGCAATAGCTGCTTTTGCAGTACAAGTACAGGGAGGTCACCATGGCCTCCCTGCAGAGCTGGAGGGATGTAAGTGTTAACCTGTGAATGCTTTGAGATCCTCTGACGGAAAATAATCACGTTCTTTGTGTGAAGTTGTAGCTCCAAAAGCAGCCAGTCTTCCCTAGCATCTCTTTAACTTCACTTCTTATCCAAGTGTACCTTATTCAGAAGGATGGAATGGCGGTTTCACACACAGAACTGAAAGAAACTGCAGATGGCCAAGATTAGACGTCTACCTCTGTCTCCCTGTGCATCTGTAGTAAAGAGGTCTTAGTACCTTCTTTGTCATTTTAAAGCCTGTCCTGGAGCACTTGTGATGGCTTAGAAAGAGTTCAGCAGAGCCAGACCACAACTAATGCACTAGAGGTTGAGTTAGGTCCAACTAAAGATGAATCCCAGATCTGAGGAGTACTTTAGCTGGCTGAAAATGAACACAAGGAAGAAAAAGGCCCCAAACTGAGAAACAGGTTCTTGGTAACCTATTCAGGGATGAGAAGTCTGGGAAAAGATTAAAGAAATATGGAGACGACACCAAGGTAGAGCACAAGCAGCTTCAAGGAGGGAAACTAGTGGTGGGAAGATGTTCCCTGGGATTTCCAGGAGGCAGTCAAGAAGGATGTAGAGGTGGACAGAGACAGAAAGCAATAAGTGGAGACAGGAAAGAGGCTGCTGTTTAACACAGAGTAACCTGAAAGGAGAACGAGTGAGATCCTCCACTCATTACTGATGACGGAGAATAAGTCCTTGATGTGCGGAATTGAAGACTGTCGCATACCCCGAACGACAGGGCCCAGGGAAGGGGGGCCACATGCTGGGGTGAGGGATGCAGGCTGATGTGTGGGGACCCAGACGTTCCACTCAAAGGACAATCAAGCCAGAGCCCTGCACCAGGAGAAGGGGGGTCAGGGGCAAGTGGGGTGCCACCGGAGGAGCCGCTGCTGCGCCGAGGGCACTGGCGCTGCTTACAAGTCATCAAACGCATTTCTCCGATGATTGAAACAAAATCTGGCAACACTGCACTGGAAATACAAAGGAAGAAACATTAGACTCCCGCTGCAGCACTGGTGAGACTGAAGAGGGCTGACTAACAAAACCTACAGGGAAAGAAATCCTATTTTTTTGAGGTAAAGTGTGCATGAGGGATTAATATACCTGAGTATTTGTTTCCCTTAACTTTGGTATAATACTCTCTATGTTGATCTAGTGAACAACAACAAAAAATAAAGTTAAAATAAGGTTGAGTACAGCCGTTCAGCTGTCAATCTAAAATCTTATTAGACATGTTTGTCCTCAAATTCAAGTATAACATTTTTTTGATTGATAGAAAATGACAGGTAGTAAAGTTATGCAATTATGCACGGAGGTGACATTTTTTCTCCAATAACACTTTAGGAATGTAAGAATTTTGTCATCCTCACTACCTGCCTTGTTGAGAAGATGTGATTTACACTCTTATCTTGGGGGAAGGGAAAAAGAATGGTTGCTACCTCGGTGAATGATCTGTGCATATTTTAAATTGGAATATACATCCTTTTTATAGTACTATATCCAGGCATCTTTTCTGAGGAGAGTTTCTTTGGGGCTGGATGCGTTTCTGAACAGCAGCGGCAGGAAGCACATGCAAGCAGGAGGCTGACGCACTGTAGCAAGAAGAAGACCTGCCATAATACGCACGTACTGGACGCTGCCCATAGTCCAAACACAGCCTAAACTTTTGCCCAATCCTTTCCCATCTCAGGCCGTAAGGATTGAAAATGTCTGCACGTACATTGTTTTCTTCCATCTTGTGCTGCCCTGCACCTGACACCTGCAAAGTGGATGTATTACAAGGACCGTTACGCAGACATTACAAAGTCCACAATATTCAGCACTTGCAAATGAACAATAATTAATATTAACAAAGCAGGCCTCAGAGTTTAATGCAAAATGTCAATTCTGTCTCCAGGTGAAACTATGGTCTATGTACATTAGCAAAGAAGGACTAAGGCAGAGGAGACCTTTTTAGGAACTATGAGACACAAAGGGGACGGCAACAAAAAATAGACTATTGGGCTATTCCTAACACCCGATTTAGAAAGCCGTCACCTGCGCTCTCAGTCAGCAGTGGTGCCAATCACTGCTACGTATCCGAAGCGGTATACCTGCCCGTGCCGCAGCCCAGCTGCCCGCGGTGACACGGGACGTAGCAGGTGGCAGGGTTAAGCTTGCCCAGCGCGTAGGGAGCACCTGGGCTGAACTGGGCTGTGCGTTTCTGGAGATGCACCAGGAAGAGCTACCCGACAGCCCTTCCCTCCTCGATGGAGCGGTCTTTAAGGCACACTAATATTAAGGCAGCTTTTCAATACATAGCCGATAAATATATAGGAATTAGGCTAATATTAAACCAAAGGAGATGTTTGAGACCTGCACTAAAAGGAAATATTCCCATATTTGATTTTAGTGTGTATCCTTAATTCTAACAAGGTGATCTAGCTGCACAGCTACCAATATGGGTGATAAAAATAGATGTTAACTCCAAGCCACAGTTCTGACTAGAAATCTAAGATTACACTTTTGTTCACAGTCCCATTTTCTGAGATTAATCTCAGTTTAAACAAACAGGACAGGTATCAGCCATTTTATCTAAAAGTGAGTTGTTAGTTGTTAATGTGTATTACAGAAATACTTTAAGTACCTCGGAAGCAGATACAGTAGAACATGTGGCGGCAGAAATGATTGAAGCTTCAACTCCAAATCAATGGGAATGTTTTTATTTCTGCCAATAGGAACTGAATATTTTCCTTAAAAATGAGATTTCTTCAGACCGTGTATACTTTCAGTTCTGAATGTATAAGTCTGCTTAAACTGCTGGTACATCTTGGAAAAAAAAATGAGCATTTTCTCAGATACTAGTTTGAGAAAGGTGGCTTATTACAGTGTTTTCATTAAGTACGGCTCCAGCTTCTTGCATTTGCCATTTTGTACCTTGTTGTCTTTTGATTTTGTCCTTACCGTCATGGCCAAACACTGACAGCAGATGTACACGATAGCAGCAGACTGCCTTTTTATTTTTATAAAGAAATAAACGACAGGAGTGATCAGCTAATGTAGTTCCTCACCCATTCAGTCACCCCTGGGAGTTCCTTTACTGGCTGATGTACTCATTAGTCAAGGTTAAGGTATCGCTGCCAGGCGGGTGCTGTGGGGAACGGAAACCACACGGGGCCAACTCCCTGGGAATAGTGGCCTCCCACCTCTGTGCCGAGATGGGAGGAATTAAAGGTGCAGAGACTCACTAGATCCCGCTGCAGGATCCTTCCCGCCCAGCTGGAGACGTCCTTTACTCTATCCTGCGTGACAACTCCAGGAGCAAGAATGCTCTCCGTTTCTTCTGAAGCCCATTCTGTAATCAAAAAGGAGGAAAAGTACAATCAAAAATCCCTCACAGCTAAAGAATATATTTCTTGATATCCTGTCTAAATTCTCTTTTGATCTTCATCCCACCAAAACCTCTGGGGCCATCCTAAATCATCCTGTTCCCTTACTTGGTGTTTATGTCTTTCTGTTACTTATACACCATTAAAGTGTACTCCTAATCAAAATATAATTCACTTAATCTTCTTTATAAATGAATCCCCTAAGACTCTTAATCATTTGGATTACTCTTCTCTGGACAGCCTCCAATTTCTTGGCAGCGTTCTGAGATTGACATGTCCCAAACTGTACACAGTATTTTTGATGCAGCCTCAACAGTGCTATATACAAGGAAACCGTCACTGGAGCTTGTCAGAGGGCCTCTTGAGGAAACCAAATGGCATTGGTTTCATCTCTTTTTGTCCATAAGAAAGCATCGTGATTTGACATTTTAAGAGTGAAGCATTTTCATTTTTACTTTTGAAATAACTTCCCATTTTGCTTTTTTGAATAATACGTTACATTATTTGGACACACATTCAGCATCCAGGCTGGAATGCAGTAACCCCTGATCTGAACAGTTGCACCGAGTTTTGCTGTTTTATTTTCAGTCACCTACATACCATCACCCAGCCTGTCACTTACAAGGCTTGTCATTACTTTACTATTTACTGTTATCACTTATCAACTTGGTCTTAGTGCAGACCATGTAGAAACCCGATCTCCTACTCTCCACCTTGTCCTCCTCCACCCTTTCCCACATCATTATCAAAAATGTTAAATAAAACTAGACCTAGCTCAGATCCCTGTGTAGCACCCCTGGAGGAAGCCCCCGATAACTCAACACCTCAATTTATCATTTTCCTTATAGTCCTTCAGGTCACTCTTGGTTTAGGTGACAATGCTGACATTCACATCGATGTTAATTCATACTTCAAGTAAGATTTGAGGAGGCCCTGTACTACATGCTTCAGGAGAGTCCAGACGCATTACCTTCCCTTTGCTTCTTTTGCCCACTTTTATAACTTGACCTGAAAAAGCGATAAGGTTTGTCTGTCATGGTTCATTCTGTAGAAACTCTTGCTGTTATACTGTGCTTATGATTCAGTTTCTATCTTAATATACATGCCATTACTTTATCAGAGATAGGAATTGGACCACTGAATAGTTAGTGCCGGGATTGTTTGATTTTTTGATTTTTTTACTTTCTACCTTTTAGAAGTTCAGTATTTCATTTTATTTTTTCCCTCAGCCCTCTGCTACTTTCCCATCACACTCTGTAACTTTCTGTAAGTAATTGCCAGTGTTTCTGTAAGTTCATTAGCTAATTCCCTTAACACTCTGAAATGCATGCACACCTGCTGATCTGTATATATATTCAGATGTTTTAAGTATTCTCTTACCTACTTTTCATCAATAGCTTTGACAAAGTCGTCATTGCTTCTTAATTATCCATTTCTCCTTCCCTTATTTTTCTTGTTTAACAGATTTTTATAAAGCATTTCAGTAGTTTACCCATTTTAGAACCATCATTGATTTAATCTTCCTCCTCATTTATTAATGAGTCTACTTTCTCTGCAGTATTTTTTGTTCTCTTAATATATTTCATATGCTTTTCTTCTTCTCTTGAACCCCCTTGGCTATTGCTAACACATTCCTCTTCTTGCTCTCTTAATGAGCCTTAATCTGAGGGGTTTTATTCTTGGTACTGGTTTTTTTTATGGGACGGGGGGAAGGTGGTCTTTATTTGTTTATTTATTTACTCACTTACTTCTTTCTCTATTGCCAGTAAAGAGCTATGGGGTTTGGATTTTTTTTAATTCTCCCTCCTTTTGTTCCCACACCTACAAATTGCTGCTGTCTGCCTCTGCTATTAGACAGCACCTGCCTGCGACTCCTGGTGCCACTGGGGTTGCCATCTGATGAAAACCCAGATTCCTTCCTCCCCACCTTGGCCCACTTGTTTATTTACTCACCCGTCATGTATTTCCCACCCTCTAAATCAGTGACCAACCTGTCTAATCTTTCAGTACAATACAGTGTGTCTCCTCCCTGCTTGGGACCTTTAGTTGTAAAAGGACTGGAAAGAGTAAACAGCTGTGGCTGTTTGTGTGATCCCGACCCTGCCTTCTTCCATTTTCATTTCCTTTTCACTGGTGGCATCAGTAAGAGCTGAACATCTCACCTTGTCATGCCTATGGACAGCCGCTCTAACAACTCGTAACTGGAGCGAGCTGTTGGAGTTGTTAACATTTTGCCCATTAATGGACACTCTCTCCCCGTAACATAGGAGCAACAATCAATTCGGGCTCCCCGAGTCCCGCGGTTTTAAATGAGGCAGCCATTTAGTTGAGGAGCTGGGGAACTAGGGAGCACAAAAGAAGGGATTTTTCCTGGGAGATGGTGGTTGGAGCAGGCTGGGTTCTCTCTTCCTTCTCTAAAAGGAGAAGCTCAACTCTAACAATGACTTGGGCAATGCAGGGGAGAGTGAAAACAGCCGGGTGCAGAATCGGCACATTGTATGTGTACATAGACTGTTTGTGCACCACAAGGAGCTACTGATGCAAGAAGTTTTGCCTGAGAGAATTCATAAAAGGCAAGTTCCAAACAGGCGAAAAAGATGAGACATCGAGGAAGAAAGCACAAAAATTTGTACCGTAAAATAAGAGAAGAGAGCCAGGAACCAGAGCAGAAAACGGAGCAAGAATGGCGTGCAGTAAACAGTGAGAAGTTAAGAAAGAAGAATTGCACTCAAGAAGGGAGAGAGCTGAGATTCACGCGAAGAAGCGGGGCTGCCTGACTGCGAGGGATAATCAGGAAGCCTCTCTCCAGAGGTGGTCTAGAAACTGGAAGAGTAAACTGCATGCCAGGGAGCGTAGGGTAGCTTAGGGGCTGGAAAGGAAAGTGAATAATCTACTGCCTATCTTCAGCACCAAGAGCATTGTCAGATCAAGGATGTTTTCATTAGGAAAGACACTCGAAGTGAGTTATCTGTCAGATATCTTCAGTAGGAAAATGCGAGTGCTCAGAGATTAATGAAGCTACTTAAGGAAGTCACCTGAATAGCAGAGCACGCAGACTGCAAAGCGAAAGAAAGAGATCGCAAGGAAAGGCTCCAGACTTAACTGAATGAGCAACCACCTCAAACTACGTTACTTAGAATGAAGCTGGGACTCAAAGAACAAGAAAAGGGTCTGAATAGTAAAGAAAGCTATTTCCTCAAGCAGGACATACAGGGATAAAGTGAGAATCCCCCTAAAAGGAAAGTTTTCTGGAAAATTAAGCTGTGTTAAACCTTGCAAAGGAGATTAAAACAAATAGCAGCCATTTCATCAGCTGTCTAAATAAAAAGAGAACACTGAATGAAGAAATGAGGCTGCTATAGATGGAGAATGTAGCTGAGATTAAAGATAACCTACAAATGGCCCAAAACTAAATTAATACCTTTGCCTCCATTTTCAATGAAGATGGCATGAGGACAAAGGTAATTAGTGGAAAAGTGGGGATTAAAAACCGCCACATTCATTGTACAAGCAGAACTCAGATAGTGTAGCGTGCACAAGTCAGAGAGATGAATACCCTGGGTTTTGAAGGCACTCTTCCACTTGGAACGAACACTCTGATAACAAGCATTCTTAATTTAGATATCAGGTCACAAGTAATACCAGGTCTGCACCCTACTTCAAGTCTCAGTCTCAGTTTCCTTTCCTGCATCCCTCTAAACATCTGTTCATGTTCCCTTTCAGTTTCCCCAGACTTTTTAACACAGACAGCACAATACCTCTTCCCTACTTCTGTTCCATAAACCCACTGATTCACCTGAAAATTTTGGTGAACAGTTTTCCAACAGCATTCAGCATGGGGTGGTGTGAAACTTTTCCGGTAAATGACTTAAGTCTGGCAAAATTATAAACATCTGAAAACCAGAATATTACAGACAGGTTTTTAAGATGATAATAATATAATAAAGCAAGAGATTAGATCAGTTATGAAAATATCTTGTCTCTGATAGCACATAATTTCAGTGAGGGCTGCTCTGTTTGAGTGCATCATCTTTTCTCCCAGCAAACCATTCCAAGTCACAAAAATGCATGAAGGGAAACACTTCCAGCACCTTCCAGCACCTCACCTCCAGCTAAATGCCTCCTTACAAGCCCAGCCCCATTAATAATGTGAAGGATGAGGTTCTGACAGAGTTAATAATAAAGAAGCTGTACAATTTATACTGAGCTGACTGATTTGAGAAACACCACGTCCCCTTCCTTCTCTCCCAGAGAATTTAATTTTCATCTTGGTTATTGTTAACTATTCTCTGTTAGTTACAAGCCAAAAGCAGAGTTTATTTTACATCATCTATATTCCTTCCTCCTTAGTGGTACTTGATGAGTTGAAGGGGCTGGAAACTTGTTCTCGGCCAAGTCAATATCCTATGAGTTATAAATGACATTTCATCCTCATATGCAGATTTTTCTGTGCCTAAGTGAATTATTTACAAGGTACAGCTTGTGGGCTCCAACAATCAGCTGCCAGAGATCTACACCTACACTGAGTCCCTGCTCTCCTGCTGGGAGAATGTGAAGTTTTCCACCGCCCTTTAAGATCTGAAGACTTAACAGAGAATAGCTCTTCCCGAAGCTGGCACTGCCTTTCTTGGGATGGTGGCTGACTAGACTTTGCTGAGGGAGAGAGAATAATGGTGAGCTGAAACACCAAGAGTGACTGCTTCAGTAGCTTAAAATAGTCTCTTTTTTTTCCCCTCTGCATGCAGCTGCAAATCAAAAGTATCACGGATCATTTAAATACTGTACTTCCAGTCCTGTATGCATAATGCCAAAGGTAGTCGTAGCATTGTTTTTTCTCTTTAATAAGGAAAAAGTGTATAAAAATTGAATGCTACTATGATCAACAAAGTAACAGGCAGGTGGATAAGAACGGTAAGGAAATTGTAAGTTCCTTACCAGAACCTATCTTCACATTTAAGGGACCAGGAGAAAAATTTTTAAACCATATCAGATTTAAGATAAATTATTTGAAGTAAATTGGGAAGTATTGCAAAAGCTGTGTTGCTCTTATTGAGTCTTTTCATGTAAGACAGTATCGCAGAGAGCAAAGCATCGTGAAACGGGGTTGTAGTTACAAGAGCAATGACAGTGCGGTGCTGCATCGCCAGCAGCCGAGCTGCTCCGGCAAGCAAGGGTGCGGAGCGCGTGTGGCTCCTTCCTGACGCCACGGGTGGGCTTGCTTTCTCCTTTGGAATCTTCATGGCTTCTCACTAGCTTTCAATACTTCCGTAATGTTTAGAAAACTAAAGATGTTTGCACTTGGGTGAGAAAAAAAAGAGCTATATTGCAACTTAACCTCTCAAGAAAAGCAGTAAAAGCATGGTACATGTAGGTAGCAAAACAATGTGAAAGAGTCATTTGGGGGGAACAGTTCCGCAGTGGCAGGAAAACGGCCCAGAAGATACAATCTTTTTTTCCTGTTTACGTATCTGTGATCCTGAAATACCCGATGTGATTCTCTCTTTCCTTCCATTCGAGTCTCCACTGACAGAAGATAATCTGCTGCTTCTTCCATTTCCCTCTCATCCAGTTTATTTGTTATAATATTAGACTGGGTGTAAAATTGTTTGAGTATGCTTTTACCTAACCAGCCTCCTGGGAAAAAAAGACTAACTGTCAGGCTCCTGCCACTGATAGATAGATAAAATACTGGTGCTTCACTCCCCTCAGGTCACACGTGGCAGAGTTTCACGTAGAGGCTAAACATTCAGTAATACTTTTCAGTAAAATATTTTCACCTTTCATGGCTTTGGGACTTGATCCAGCTTGTCAGTTCAACACATACGTACATGCTTAATTATACAGCACGTAATTCTCATGGACTCTAACAGTCAATGTGTGTGTTGCTGAATTTGGGACCCACATCTACACCTGAGGCTCGATGGCTGTCTGTTAATCTCCGACTCCGTCTACTGCTGCCTCTGTGAGACCCCAACAGCCTCACTGACATTCTTTGCCTCTGAGCGGGATGTGGGGAGCACAGCCGAGCTAATCGCTTGTTTTCCAAAGGATAGTGTGTGACAGGGAAACCTAGAGCGGCTTTGAGAGAGAAATATGCCTAGAAAGTAGCTAAAGCCTTCCTCAGGAAGGAAGAGAAAGTTTTATTCCACATCATTCCCCTTGCTGATAAAAGGTTTGTGTTTTTGTTGAGGATCTTCCTCAGCATACTAGTAAATACCTTTTTTCCTTTAAACCAAAGAACAGTAAAATGGCAATTAATTTGGACTAGCTAAAATATATAATTACCTAGTCATAAAACAGACCATAAAAGTACTACATTGTTGAATCCATTTCATTAGTAGCAGGTACATAAAAACTGTTTTAGTGTATAAAGACATAAGTATTGTACTTCATTGTTTTCCAATGACAGTGGCTTACTTTTTCTTGTTTTTTTCAAAGCAGACCTCTCAGCAACGTTACTCCAGCAGTTGTTTAGACTTCTCTTCATTGTGTTATCCGCATTATCCTAGCTTTGAAACAGCTCAAAAGCATCAGCATAACTTGAGAACCCAAAGCCAAAAGCTGTAGGTCACATAAACCCAAACTGAACGTTGATGTAGGTAGTTTCACCTTGACAGGCAGGCGGCTTTTTTTTTTTTTTTAATCCCCAAATTTGGGAGTGTTGCAAACGAATTGGAAAGTTAAGGAGTAGAGGCAATCCTGTAAAGCTGCTTTCCTAGCTTTCATCTCATTATTTGTTTGCTGTTTTCAATCTGAAAAAGCTCACAAGTCTTTCAAGATACACACATCTTAACTATAAAGTGCATCTTATGGGGAAAAAAAAATAGAACCTTAAGAGAAAAGGAAATTTGTTTTCCTGGAGTTTTTAATCGGTGGTAAATCCAGTGTACCTGCCTTGCAATGTCACCCATTCCTGTGAAACATAGCGTTCTTCAGTGATCAAGAATCCAAACTGGCATAAAGAACTTCTTCATTAGGACATCAAAACTGTAGGAATATTTTCAATTGTTGATATAACTTTTTCTTGGAAGTGCTTTCACTTATTTCATGACCACCTAAGGCTCCCTAAGGTACACAGCAACACAGTTTGAGACATCTCTGAGATGTTCTGTACATCATATAGTTGCTAACAACCTGTCAAAGTCATCCTGACACCAAACTGAGAAGCTGATGGTTTTGGTAACGTATTAGCAGAGATGAAAAAAGATGGTCCTCATTATTGTAATAAAACCAACAGAGACACACTGAGAATCAATTACTGATTCTGTGACCTGTTGAACTAACCCTCAGTCAAGTGAGGAACTGCACAGAGCATCTTACATTATCAAATGATTTAGGATGGAGCGCTGTCTGAAGACTTGCAACAAGTCAAGGCAAATACGTTTCCTTAAATTGTAGCTTGCTTAATTACCTTGTTCCTGAGCACAAAGATCAAATTGAGCAACTTAAGGTGCTGAAGCACTCTGCCAGCTGGACATGAAAAGGAAATAATTAACACACACAAGAGCTAAGTTTAAGGATGAGACTCCTACTGACAACAGCAAGGAGATCCAAAGTTAAGGCAGACACTGTGTCCTTGACTGGATCCATGTGCCTACAATTTGCAGCACATATTGGATTGGGGAAGAGCACCATGTGTTGCAGCCATTTCAAGTAAGCAGATGGCTTTTTAAAGCGCTCGGTGTAGGGAAAGCAAAGCCCTTTCAAAGGCTGGCATTTCACTCTCATTATTTGTCACAGACTGTTCCACCTCTTGCCTTCGCAATGCCCGAGTATCACCAAGAAAATTCCCTCTCACGGAAGGCACTGTGCAAACATATGAAAAACAGTTATGTTCCCTGATACAATGAAGTGACCAGTGAGGCAGGAAATTAGTAATGATATTTCATGTTTTGAAAGCAATGCCCGACATTAACTTATTTTTCTTTGCAAACTCCCAGCCTCGAGAGAGAAAGCTGAAAGTCACCGAAAACCCTGGTTGGTGTCTACCTACGCTTCTCAGGGCCTTCACACCCAGAGCAGCATCTTTTTTCCTACTCTGAGCGCCTCCCAAAGGTAACGCCTTTCTTTCATAACCAAACTCAGTGATGATACGGTGCAAAGTAATTGTTTACCGAGGACAGCAGAACCTAGGAGCCCAACTTTCATCCATTACTTCCTGCACCTTTTAATAGGATCTCTCGTGCCTGCCTGAATAGTCACCCAAGACGAACAGAAAAAGACACCTCGTTTTAACATATCATCTTGAAGGATGGACTCTTTGGAGTACTGCGCACTGCAGATTTGTTATGATCAGAGGGGCCAGATGTCACCAGCTGAGCCGTTCATTTGATGCTGCGCCATTGCTCGGTGCTGCTGCCATAGATACTGCCCTGCCCTTATGGTGGCTGCTGTGATTCATTGAAAGTAATATAATCCCAACTACCACTCCAGGGAATCTTGCAGGCATGATTTTCTAACACAGCATGACCCATTAAAAATAACTGCCAGGAATCCTGCGCTTTATAAAAGGGCATCTTCATTAGCTCTCACGGTGGGTCGCCAGAAAGTCCCAGGCGCTACACTAGTCACGGGGTAATTTGTAGTTATCAGAAACATTGCATTTAATGTCTTTATTCCTGTGGAGCTGGAGCCCACTGGTTACTAAACACAGACTCCTCCTCTTAAATCACAGAAATTAAAGAGGGAAGAGACCCATCAGATTATTTTGTCAATCCGCTCTTTGAATGCAAAATTGGCAAAAGTATAGCCTTCGCCGCCAAGACATTTGGTGCCAGGGACACTCACCACTGCGCTACAGGCCACTTCACTTATCAGTGCCTACTAGTGCTTGGCCTTTCTCCTAAAACAATGAATTCCTGGGTATGCTGTGCAGCACTTCGTCCTTCACATGGAGCCTCATCCAAAGAACAGACTCTAAATGACTGCAGAGGGCTGTGGATTGGGTCTCTCACCTGCTCTATTTATTCTTCCAAGTATACTGGAATAGGAGCTGGTGTTTTACTTGGATAGTCAGACAGAAGTATTCTAAACTTCTATTTTTATCAGGTCAAATGGAAAACTCCTTTTTTTCCCAGGACTAAACAAACCTTCCACATAAATTAGAAGTATCAGCTTTAGTTCTGCATGGACATGTTCTACATGGGCATGAACTGTCAGCAAATCTTATATACCCCCATTACTTATTAAAACAGGTACATAACTCCCTGAAGACCTGTCCTGCTTCCCAGCAGTGGAGCTTGCTCTACGGTGGGTTGGCGAGGGCAAAGTCCCCCAAAGAAGAGGAAGAAACACATGACAGATGTCACACATGAGCTTATCACCCTGGTCCTCAGATGCTATGGTGATGAATGTCCTACAAAAAATACCCCAGACTAGACTACAAAGGCTGTGGTAACTAGCATTAATAGAGACCTGGGCCCAGGAACACATTTTTTGAGTCCCTTCTAGTAAAAGTATTTCCTCTTGTACTCTAGATTGAGTATTGACTCAAATACAGTGGCCCAAATGAAGTTATGAAGTGTAGATTCTCTACAGCATTGAGCGTGAGCTATAACGCTTTGGGCCATAGCAGCAATTCATAACAATGAGCAATAAAAAATAAATTCCAACACATGTCTTGCTCTGCAAGGGTGTGGACTGAGTTTCAGTGCAAGCTCCTTGCAGGACTGGAAGAAAGGCCTCCAGGCTACATTGCAGTTTCTGAATGATGTCCAAGAATGAGTCCTAGTTCTGTGGTGAGTATATCAAATAGGGAGCAATTCTTTCCATTATATATTACCTCCCCAGTCATTATGAAATCATTTGGTATTCACTGTGACAACACCAATCATTAATGCACTCATTTGGCGTTCGTATGACTTGTCTTATGCACTTCCCTAGGAATCCCATTGTAATTAACCATTAGTTAATGTAAATAATAATGGATATTTAAACTAAAGTGTTACCAGACAAGGTCACTAGTAGCAGAGAATCAATGTGTTCATGAAACCAGCTAGAGTCACTTCAAAAAGCTCCTCTAATAGTAATGAAAGCCTAGTAGTAAATATGTCACTTAATCAGAATCAGGGGCCGTTAAAAGCATTTCACAGCATTTCATCTGAAAAACATATTCAACATACCCCCTCCTCTTTCTTCATCTCCAGAAGAGCGGACACACGGACAGCTTTCCTCTTATGCACCGAACGGGTGAAGATTATTACAATACTTTTCTCTACACAGCATTATATGGGGCGTCAAGCACACCAACAAAGCATCAGGCGTGTTGGCATGTCGCGCACGTCCTACAATTGATGGGTCACTGATTGCTTTAAACCAAGGAAAAGAGCAATAAAGAAAAGCGAGCTTATGAAAAGTTAAACTAGTTTTACCGTTTGCATCGCATCAGTCCTTGAATAAACTGTAGTAATGAACTGCAATAGAATGGGATCTGGCATAATACCTTCTCCCCTGCCAGACTTGTATTCCTGGAGATGTTTTAGAGCTGGAACTCACTGACCTTTGTACAAGTGACACAGATCTAGCTTTCTGGTAAGAAGCCACAAATTATCATTGAGAAGAGCTGTGAGGAGAATTTCTTGCAGAAAGTAAAAGTAGCAAAACTTGATGTTTTGCCAGCTTTATAAAAGGCCAAAAAATTTCACTTTTCAGCCAGGGCACTTATGTGAATTATTGTCATAAGGAAGAACTGCCTTTTGCCAACTATAATAGAAATGGGAACTTTTCACCATCATATGGTGTGCTAGCCAGGGTTCCTGTAAATAATAATAATAACAAATCTAAGTCTACCTCGAGAACCCAGTGTAAATATAACGGCAATACTAGAAGCTCAACAGTCTCTTCCCAGTTAATATAATTTCACCTTTCTCAGTAATTAAAGAATATTCATCATTAATACCAATGACTGATTTCACATTATCAAGAATCATTACCACACAAAATCCTGACCAACCCAGGAAGCCAAAATTTGTTGGAAAAACATGTTGCAGAATTAAAATTACTATTTGTTTTGTTGTTGTGGTGGTTGCTTCAGCTTATAACTACAGAGCAGAAGGATGTTTTTACTTGCTTTTGAGAAGTCAGAAAGAGAAGAAGCGGAGGAAACCCTGGGGCTCAGAGATATATAGGGCTAGTTCCCACCAAAATAGGAAATGAAGCAAAATTCAGCCAATTTGGGATTAAACAGTTAGCGAGCTGATTAGGCAGATTCTATTATTTTCAAAACTCACAATTATTGGCATCCCTGGCTAGTTAACAACTTTTCAAGAATCAGTTTCATGGCTTCGTTTTCTGTAATGAAAAATGTGACTTTTCCTCACAAGGTGCTTCTTCATTGTGTGACCCCTTGGGAAACTTCATTAAAAAACCCAAACAAAAAAACCCTGTGACAGCAGGGTGACTGAGCTGGTGCTTCCCTCTTCTCTCCGCAATGAGAAAGTGCTTTGCTTCCAGGTATTTCCATCAGATCCCCTCAGCTATATCCTTACAGGACCAGGGTTTTGCTCTTCCACATTCCAGGTATTTAGTTTGCCGCTGCAAACAGTCCCAAACTGTGAGGCATTTTGTGCAGAAATCCAGTTTTGTAATGGAAAACAACACAAGGAAAAATTTCATATTATCCTTCATCTGAAACGAAAGATTTTCTTCATTTGTCTATTTTAGCTTATCTCTGAAAGACATGCAGTAGAAATCTTTAATTACTCAGAAAGGTCAGGCTTCAAAATTGTATATTTAATCTGGATTTAAAGGAGCATTTTCCGAACAGATGTGCTGGTATGCAAACACCTGCTGCTTCCTTTCTCCCGAGTATGCCTAATTTTAGTTACTTATTTATTTTTTTCTCTTCTTCTTTGCTGTTATCGTGGTTTCATCTAGGTCTTTCCGATCCTGGACAGTGCCTTTGCTCTTTCAACTCCACCAGACCGGTGGAATACCAAAAGAAAACCTGTGGACTAGCAGGACTTTCAGCAGAGCAGATAATTTCTCTACCTTACAGGCTGCTCTTTTGGGGCTTGAGGTCCATGGTCGTGGCCCGCTTCATCGTGACCTCATCACTTTGCTGATCTCAGCCATACTGCTCTAAATGGAAAGCGATGCCACCGCTATCGGTGCAGGGATCGCCGTTAACCGCAACAGGTCCTTGGTTCCACGTCTGTTGGACCGACTGCACTTGATCTCGTTCCTCAAGGCAGTCAAACCGGGCTGAAGAAGGCAATTTTTCTCTTTACCAACAGAAGACTAGTGCGATGCGGTAAGTTTTTCATCATTTCTTTCTCAATATATGCTACAAAACTGATCATAAATAGTCTCTGGGTGCAATAAAATTGGGAGCCAGGCTTCTAGAGCAAGAGGGGAGAAGTAGGAATCTGGCAGTGAATTTGGAGCCATCCCAAATATTGGGTGGTGGGTGGCAGGAAAGTGAAAGCCATCTGGTGGCTCAGATTTCCTGTATAAGGAGGTCCTCTGGTTTTGAAAATGTGGGCCCCAGCTCCTCCAGGAAACAAATGCTTGCAAAATGAAAAGGGAAATGTAATGGTTTGCCTGCGAATTTTGATACGTGATGCAGTAAAAACAGGGTTTCTAATAATGACATTTCTACATTTCTTCATTATGAGTCATGAGTAAACATGACATTTCTGCAACGCGATCTAGATATGTGATCAAAGATTAAAATGGAGCCATTTTAATATTTTAATTATTCCAGCACTGTCAGGCTTCAGAGTCTGTTATGCCAACACCCAGTGCAGAGCAAATAATTTGTAACAAAGAATTTTATCAATTTTAGCTGCTTTTTTCTCCATGCGAATTGTGTGTGAACGGGTCATTATTTTCTCAGATTTGCTCATTATTCGAAATGATCCACAATGAATAATTTATACCAATATTTCTTGTTCTGCAGCTTCTTCGCCGCCAGTTTGTAGCTGCCTGGGCTAGTTTTGTCTGAACAAACAAATCACATGGCCTCGCTTCTGCTTCCAGGTTGGCTGAGAAGTGTTTTGCTGGGTAAGGGTACTCCCGTTTACGAGTTTTATATGTGCTCTCTGCAGATATACCCGTTCCCCATTTAAAAATGCTGTTTCCACAAGCAGTCGTATGAGTCAATTCATTCATTACAGTGTTCGTGGGGAGTGAACAGGAGTGCAAACACAGCAAAGAGAATTCAAAGTTTTATCCCAGCAGTCATTTTGCTGATTTTGCTTTTTTTTTTAGTTCTCAGCCCATTCTTACACCCTTTTTGGCTAACAGACCTTTACGACTGGAGGAGTGCCAGGAGGTTTATCTAGGTGCAAACATCTTGTGCATTAGTATAAATCAGAAGGGAAGAGTTTTCGTCAACAGTCAGTGACGTACAAATTGCTGATACTTCGGTCCAGGGCCGGGTGCTCCAAAAGGGTTAGGAATAGGTTCCCCTATTAGTCCAGTAGTTTCAGGCATTTAACAGTGTACGTCTCATGAAGCATTTGACTTGACAATTAGGAAGCAATCCCAGATAGTTGGGTATCCATCCTATTATCCACCAGGACACCCATCCTGTTATTCACCAAACCTAGTAATACAATGTGGGCAAGATGCGAGGACAACCCTTTCTTAATATGGTAAACCTAAAGAATTCAGCCCTAACGCACATCAACTAAATCCTTCTTTGCTAAATTTGTATGTCTTCTCCCTGCACTTACCTGCAGATCTTGCTTTTCATGCCGCCTGGGGCAATCAGACCAAATTTCAAATACTCTTGAGACAACTTGGCTTGTGTATTCCCTAAACCAATCCATTCATTCATGACGCTTTGTTCTGGAAATAATAGTTATAATCTGGCACTTTTACGAAAGACAGAAGATATCAGAGGCGGGTGTCTCCTCCGCAGACTGCGTAAGCCTTGCTACAGCAAAGGTCCAGTCTGATTTGTAAATTGCGCAGCCTGAATAATCAATTTTTTCAGCGTGTCCTTAGACAGCCATACAGTCCTCAAACTTCCGAGATCTCACAGGAGTGCTATCCCCCGCCGTGAGGCAAATAAACCCAATATTTATGCTGGAAATGTTCCCTTTGCGGTTCGTGTTTGGAAGCAACCCAAAAGCAAAGAGAGATGGGCTTGGAGCAATCTGCCCATCAATTAACATTATTGAATGATTCCTAAATTCCTGGTCTGCCAGAACAGGCACTTGCAGCGTGGCTCTGGCCGTAAACTCGAGGGTGAGGGGTGAGCCGCGGGGCAGAGGGGAGCGCACAGCTCGCTGCTTCATTTCGACTTCGTACGCCACATGGTGCGCAGGGGCTCGAGTACGAGCCGAAACTGCTTTAAAGAGTGCCTGTTCTCTGTGAGTCACCGAGGGTGAGTCACGCACACCGACACAGGATCAGAAAGCCTTCCCTTTTGCAAATGGTAAGTGATGACGACAGTTAAGCAAGGGAGTCCACTGTGACTCTCCTATTCCAAGATGTGTCATTATAAGCCTGATGGAGCGCCCACAAAGAAAATACTGTGCTCCAACTGCTTCGTTAGTTGTCCTTTCCTGGATAAAAGGAACATCCATACACATTTTAAGTTTCACCTTCACATTCTTTTATGCTTTCATCCTCAGAGGGGTGACTATGGAAAATGTCTGTAATGCAGCTACATCCATCTATCAGCCTACCTTTCTCTGCTTCATCCCAGTAATAGCCAATGCCAGCGGTTACGCAGAGCCCTACAATAGTACCTCCAGGAACAAAAAAATGTGGGTTAGAAAGATTTTTTTAAAAATTACTAAAGAATATTTTTTCATTTTCCATCCTCTACAGATGCCATTTTCTACTGATGAGTACCTCTAAATTTTGCCCTTGAGTAATTATACACACAGTGTAAGTATGTAAGATGCTAAACCCAACAGGCCATTCTTCCCACCCGATGGAAAAGTTTCCCTTCAGCACCTACAAAACTATGCATATGTAAATACAGATTGTATAATAGGTGCAAGTATCTAGGTATATCTGCAAGTATCTGTAACCACGTATTTTTTAATAAAAGAACGCATCAAAAAATCCTAAGGTTCACCAGAAAATGAGCAAAAGTTAAGAAATGAGAATTAGGGTCAGCAACAAACCTTTATTTGGCCTCTTTCTGCCTGTGTGCCATGGCATACATTATCATGTCCTATTTTTCTTCAATATCTTCCTCATCAATGAAGAAGAAGGGCTCATGAAGCTGGTCTACTTTTCAGTACTATGTCTTATCCTCATCATCCAGTGCGTGGCTTCGTGCACCGTCCAGCTCTGCACTGGATACAAAATTATTGTTTTCTTCTCCCCTTCCTCTTGTGGGGGTGCCATAACAGTTGTTTAGGTTTTTTGCCACCATTAAGAATTTACCTTCACGATACTAATGTGAAGAAACATGAAATCACTGTCTCTGGTTTACATGCACAAAAACTGAGACAGAGATTAATATAAGCATTCTCAAATGTGTCATTTAATTTGGGATTCCCAACTCAGAAACTTACAGTCTGATTTTTAGAGTATTTTGCACATTCACAGTACTTTCTCTGTTCAGAGCAGAAGTCATCCGACCACACGCATGACTGCGGGAAGTCTGCAGCTCTAACCAGAGCTCTGATCCCAGAAAATCAGGCTTCCTGTGGAAGTCCTTTTCTGAAGCAACTTGCCTGTCATCAAATGAAAACTCTGGACGTGAAGCCAGGGTAGCACCGAGTTACTCTGCACGACACCCGCCTTTGACAGAGCTCTACAGACAACCCTTTTCTTCCCCCGCTTTCCTTCTCCCAGGCACGAGATGTCTTTTCATTCCCACAATACGTAAGCCAGGAGGATGTCCGCCTACAGTCACCACGTTGTTCAGATACATCCCCACAGCACGGGATGTCCTTTGCAATGAACCAGACACGGGTACTAAAATGAAAAGTAATGACATCATAGAGACACTGCTATGCAGATGGGGATCTAGAGGGACGATTAAGTTTGGGGACATAGTACCTGGCATTTTCTAACATTCTTCTTTTGAGTTCTCAGCCACAGTGTAACGCATATGCCATTGTTCTTGGGCTTCTTTGTATGTTTTGCCCAATTCCAACTTTTTTGGTTTACCTTTGTTAGTTTCTTTTAATTTTCTGTCCCTCCCTTATACCCATGATCAAACACAGCCAGTTCTCAGCATGGAAATCACCACATAAACAGTTTAGGCTTGATGAGGCCCAAACAACTGACAAGAGAGTCTTTCCATAGACCATGTTTAGCAACCTTAACTTCAGCCATCAATATCATTGCAATCTATAGTTCTGCATTTCAGCTGGGTTGGACTGAAAACCAGAGCATTACCAAAATAAGCCGAGTTTGAAAATGCAGCCCGTCACCATGTATAATTTCTTTAGACAGGATACTGGTAAGCCTCTCCATTTTCATCCTCCTACCTCTACGCAGGGCCCATCCACCAAGGCGTCTGCATTGGCAAGCACGTACTACACACATAAGGTTTTCCTCATGCACTCCCTAGGGTAAACACTATCACTGCGAATCTCAAAACAGCCCCACTTAGCTTCATGGTAATGGGGTATCTGAATCCCTTAAGCAGTTTTGACAATCTTGACTCGCAAGCATTACTGTTTGAGAACTACGACAGTTTGGTGGTGATATGCATAATAATGATGAAATGCAGTATATATGCACTGGCCTTTTAACTTAGGCTTGACTGGAGACTCAGCAAAATTATCTTCCAGCAAAACTGATTGCCTCGGAGTATAACAGTGCAAAGGTTGCAGAAGGAGGCCTTCCTACTGTTGAGGTAAAACCAAACAAGGATCACAGCTTTTCATTTGATGTGCACTAAATTTAAAAAAAAAAAAAAAAACAAACCAAAACCAAACACAAAACAAACAAAAAAACCCAACAATGTGCTTGATGAGTTTAAGATCTACAGGAAAATATTTAACGTTGCACTACAATGAAAGGAATTGGTATGAAGCATAAATGGCAAAGCAGTGAAAAGAACTGACACAAAGCATACTGGCATGTACAGCAACACCCACACAATCAAAAGCATTCAAGGAAATTAAAAAAAAAAAAATCAAATGACTAAAGATCTGGCTATGCAAGGGAGTTGTATAGCAAAAGTAATTTCTATCCGCAGCTATCCCAGGGATTTGAATGAGCTGGAATTTCAGGAAAAGGTTGAAGCAGTTGGCAAAAAGAAAGAAAAGAAATTAGGGGTAGAAAGAGAACTCAAAAATACAATCGAATACCCCACTCAACTTTTTTAGTTCATCTCTATTTCAGTGCTCACATTTAGAGGTGCATTTGACCCCAAAACTTTGAATTTGGGTAGCTTTAGATTTTGGGGTGCTTCAAAATTAACGAGATATCAAGTTTGAACTTGGCCTCGGTCCCAAGCAAAAAAAAAATCTAAAGCCAATCCTTTCCAAACTTTGGCTGTTCAGTTTAACGTCCCAGTTTGGATCCAAATCCAGCATTTCAACTCAGCCTTTGCTTATGTCACTTCATATCATGTCACAAAGCAAGAGCATACAGCTGGATGCAATGTAACAACGAGACAAAACATAACGAAGCACAGTGTAACACATCTCGCGCAATAACACTGCAACAGCTACCTTTACAACTTAAACGCTCTTTTTTTTTCGTTTGATAGGCCTGCTAATTTTACTGTGCACTGAAGATTTTTGGAAATCCAGGGCATAAAATGCCGGAATGCCCAGCGAGCCCCATGCACTTCCACGACGGCGTTTGTCTCTTAGTTACAGCGAGGGTAATGTTATCAGCGCCAAGCAACCCGGATGAAAATTATCAATTGGTTACCAAGAAACCTAATGATTTCATCAATAATATTTTACCAGTTACAAAGGTCATTTGGAGAAGTAATGCCACACGAAATGCGCTTGTGAAGTGGGTGATGTGTGGGTGGCTGTTAAGGGTCAACACTTCATTTCTCATTTCTTTAATTGATACTTCTGAATGAGTATTAATTGAGCTGCAATGAGAAGAGTGTGCGGTTTGACAATGCAAGTGACAGGATGGAAGTGCCATTTGCAGAGTGTATATAACCACAGCTAACACCCTCAAAGCGTTAATTCCATTTTATGTCTTTCACATTTAATAGCAAATTTGCCATTTAATCTTTAAGACAGAAGTTACTTATTCTCAATCTACCTCTCACTTGCACTGATATAATCTCATGCCACTCAGACTGGCCTGTGGCATGAAGCACATCACACTTTCAAATCAGGTCCATTTTTTCATTAGCTCATATCCTTCCTGAGATGCCCTCCTTTACAGATGGCTGATCAGCAATCAACACTAGTTTGTTTCAATCAGAAAAGCAGCCGTAACTTCTCATTTAAAGACTGTTCCTGGAGAAGCGCATTAGTCGAAGGCATAAAGCTGGCACTGGGGCAACGGTGACTCTCACAACTGATTTCTTTTTAGGATTTTTTTTAAAGAGATAGACCTCTTTTTATGTGGAGACCTGTTTTTTATTTTAAAACGAAGCATAATGAAATCCGTGCCTTCGTGTGTTGCGGGGAGCCCTTCGCGTAGCGTGGGCAGGTGCCAATAGACTGTAAATCTGACGAGTGAATACAAAAGGTAGCAAAAGCCCAGGAGGAAGCCAGGGAATAGTTCCCATATGTACATGCTGACACTTTCTCCCTCTCTGTTCCTCCTCCAGCAGTGCAGCGTGTTGCCCTTTGAGCCTACTTGACTGAGGTTAAGCATTTACACTTTTTCAGAGGACAGTCAGTCCACTCAGGGAGATACCGACTTTCATAGCAGGAGGCTTCAAAATGATTTCCTCTCTGCTTGGGCAGCTCAAAAACACACGCGCACAGAAGCAAAGGTCAGATGTCATCCAAGTGGCGGGAGAGTGCCAGCTAAATGCGTGGGATATATTTTTATATTGGCCTCAGCTCAGCCACCAATTCTGCAGGAATCTACTCGGCACCCACAATTCGCTCCAGTGCATTAACCCTGGGTGCAATGACAGGATTTAGCCTTCCAGGCTCCGAGTTGTGGGTGCAGTCAGATAGCTAGATAGCTTAATGATATCATTTGCGCTCACAGTTAACTGCAGGTAGAAAAGAAAGCTGGAGTGGCTGGGGAAAGAGAGAGAGAGAGAGAGAGAGAGAGAGGTCTTTTTTTCCCTCCTCCCCCCCTCCTCAAAATCAGATTTCTTGCACTCAGTGAGGAATTGCTTTTTAGCTTGCAGTCCAGAAAATACAGAGCTGCTCATCGCTTCTTTCCCTGTGGTGGCCATTTGCAATTGAGTGCATCAGTCTCCTGCTCAGCATCTTTCCTTCTCTTTGCACGAGCTGGCAATTCACAGGCTACTCACTTCTCTTTCCTTACTCACTGCTCTCTCCTCCTTCATTTCACACACATACCTGCTTTTATATTTCAATTCATTCCAGTGGTAGCTTTTGCCTATTCCCATCTGCCCTTACCCTTCTGCTTTTTTAATTGTTTGCTAATTCTGCCTTGCTTCTTTCTTTTTTTCTGACTGCTGATCATTTTCTGCTACCCGGTTACTTCAGCCAGATCGCCTCTAGCCCACTAATACCCATATCCCTTAAGTCTTCACCCACGTCTCTGACTTTATTCTCCTCTGTCCTCTCCCATCTTCTTATGCGCAACCAGGCCTGCCTTCAAACTGAGGAGAGAGCTGGCTCCCTGCACTCTTGCCCCCGCTGACGTTTTGTACAAGCAAATTCGTTAAGTGTGATGTCATCCACATGTCATCTGCATGTCATCAGCTCCTCCGTGATTGCGGACAGTTGGCAACGGATGGCAATTGCTTCGCAGGCTCACGGAAGCAGGGACTCAAAAAGGACCACATCACTAATCAAGGTCTGTGGATGCCAGGAATACACACAAAGAAATTAAATTAATAAAATGGTGCTGGTGAAAACAGCATTGGCAATAGGCAGCGCGGGGAGGCAGAGCTTCTCTAACCAGCCGGCGTGGATCCGCTTTGCATGCTGTCTTCGTTTACCAGGACAGATAAGTTCCCGTGACTTTATACCTAAACCAAATGTGAGCTATGTGCAAAGATATTCTGAAACTTAATTACTCCTCCAGTTTAGTATGAAGCCAGTGCTCAAATGGCTGAATTATGCCATTTGGAAAGGACAATTGGTTATTACACTTATCAGATTGTTTGTGACAGGAATGGGTTAATTTTCCTAACCTTTTCTGTTCTTGTTCCACTTGCAGGGTTGTCAAAAGGATGGATAAACGTGTTGCTATTTTCTGGTTTTGTTTCAGTGTCTATCACGAGAGTGGACCAATTTCGTACCATTTGCTGCTTTCATTACTGTCTCAGGGTTGTCACAAGAATTGATAAATTTCAGACTGTTTTTCTTGTCCTCATTACAATCTTAAGGTTGTCATGAGAATGAATTGATTTTGTGCCATTTTCTGTTCTCATTACAGTCTTTGTCATGAGAATGGCTTCATTTGGGGCCATTTTTGTTCCTGTTACTTACAATCTTTTGTCACAAGAACAGGGATTATTTGATGAAAATGAGAAGACAGCATCTGAGACACTGAGATTCAGGGATAACTTGTTCTTGTGACAGAGATCATAACGAGGACAGAAAGCAGTACAGAATGTATCCATTCTCAGGATGATTTTAAAGGTTGTGATTTTGTGACCCTGATTGTGCCAACTGACTTCACCGGGAGGAGATTTTACCACTTTCATCGTAGCAACCACTACTTCATTCATGCTGCTGGTAGATTTCTCCCTACTCAGCAAGGGAAAATATATTTATACAGAGGCTATCAAAAGAATTACAGATGAACAACACTGAAAAATTTCAGGATGGGCTTTGTTATCCACGGGGCTCAGATCTCAGGAACACACATTTCAAACTCCTGCTGAGACTTTAGGTGCTTTTCACAGGGCCCAGCTAGGAGTCACCACGATGAAGGTTATCGTTGAGTACAGTCATGCATTTTGGAGGGATAAATACACAGCAGAGATGTGGTTTTGAGTGTCTGGCTGATTTTAGGTTTGCTTAAGCTGCCTGTGTAGCCAGCTTGGTCTGGGAGCTCTGGGACTCTGGGTTCAAATGAAGGTAAACTAGTGACTGCAAACGAGCGCCTGCAACTCAGCTAAGAATGAGTTACTGCAAACGAAAGGGCAGAAGTTAGAGATCAAGGCACGTACAACTTCCAGGGCCCAGAAAACCTAGAACTAATTATTGCGTTCTTGAAGGTGATCAAAGAGAAGCAGCAGGAAATGCTAAAGAAAGCGGAGATGCCTACAGCACGTGGGGAGAGGGCGGGAATGAAATAGGCGTCACAACGAGATGGAAGCTATGGACAGGGAGAAGGAAAATGTAGTTGCGGATGAGGGATGGACAAAACCAGAGAAGGAGCTACAGCAGAAGAGAGGAGAGAACGCTAACGCACAGCCAAATGCTCAGAAATACTCAGATTTGGTTTCTGCAAGGCAAAGAACCGAAAGGAAGGAGAAGAAGAGAAGAAAGGGAAAACGAGAGAAGAGAAAGACCTTTATCATGGGATGCACTAAGCTGTCTGTTGATATATCCCGTGATGGAATGGACAGGGAAGCCCCAAAGAGGGCACGTGTGTCTGTCAGCCACATTTTTGGTAATGGTAAGCAAGTGGCTACTCCCTGCCTTGGAAGACCTTGCATTGACTGCCTTTGGGGTCGACAGCTTTTCTTTTGCAGCAACTAATACCTTATCCCTGAGCTTAGGCTCCTGGTTCCATCAGAAACTGAATGCAGGATGTACGTATGTGATTTCCTTCAGCAGGCCTCCCAAGATGAGATCCGAAGGAGAGGAAATGGTGACTTGGGAGCCATTGCCATAAGGAGGATTCAGGCTGTGAAGCAGCCCAAAAGGAGACCATGCTAACTGGAACACGCCACTGGAACTGCTAGGATAATCATCCTGCAAAGCTGTCTGGGAAACCATCAGAAAATCCATCTAAAAACAAGCAGTGAAAGAGATCACCAGTAAAAGGAAAGTGAGGGGGATGGACATTCCCCACTGGCTAAGCAAAATAAAGCAGGAATGCTGCAATAAATAGACCTGACAGATGACCCCTGGTATTTCCTGGGCCAATTTCTATGAACATTTTATTGATCTTTTACATTCTGATTTGACCGTCAAAGCCTATGATCCTTTGCTTTGTCTGTCCCATACCTCCCCCCTGCCCCCACATTTACCATACGTACCTAATCTCGCTTCTCTGTCTACCATCTGCCATTGTTTGAAGTATACGGGAATATAAGTTTAATCATAAAAATGGTGGTCCTGGCTGTGTATACTACATGAATGTTCAACTTTCACAAGATGAAGTGACCTCCAAGTGGCTTACTGCTTTTCATTAATTTCTCTGTATAATTGAACATTTTTCGGCATCTCATTTAACAAACTGTTAAGCTCCTTATTGCACAGAAGGGCCATGTGATGTGCAGGGATTCTGAAATGTTTCCCCTCATTCACAGTTCTCCTACTAATATCCTGGGCATTATTAGCAGTTCACAAAGCCAGCACATTTTCTTTTTGATAAGTGTCCCTGTTCTGCCCTCCTTTGTCCACCTCTAAATGCCGCCTAGTACTTACAAAGCATAAAACCGTGCTGCCTAACTAGCCTGGTGCTTTGGATTGCTACCCCTACTCACTCAGTTGCCTGTAAGGGGATGTACTTATATCAATGAAAGATAAATCCCAGCTAGAAATACAGGTCCCTGACAACCTAATCACTGAAACCCTGTCAAGTAACCCTTAATTTTAAAGCGAGTGGTTAATTCCCAGCAAATTGATTTATGCACTGTTTGAGGTTTGGCGAGTTGTGTTGTTCATCTGTTATTACCAGGAACTCAGCTCAGCCTATTCATTTAGACCACTGACACAACACAGTGCATCTCCCAAGAAAATTTCCTTTGTCAGCACATCTAGAATTTGCTAATTAAATCAACGATGACATTATTCACTTTCTGAAAAAAGCAACTTCTCTCTCCTGCCCCCCTTCATACACATGTGTGTGCATAAGCATGCACACACCCAAGCATGGATTTTAACCATCATTTGTAAACGCGTTCAGTCCGAAACTTTGAATGATCTTTTTATTAACTATTTTAGTCAGGTCTAGATGTTCTGCTCACCTCAGTAGACATGTGCTGTCTCTACGCCTATAAACTCAGTAACCTCTGAAGCGCCTGTGCATCTGTGTGTGCATGCGCGTGTGCGTGTGGCAAGAGTGGGGGCCACACGATGCTCATAAGCAATCGCGAGTCTTACTTCTTCGGAGCACACTCTGAAGTGTGAATTTCGTTAAAATGATAGGGTTGGCCAGCAAGTTCTTTTCTTGTCTGTGTTATTGCAGCAGAAGTGAATTCAAAACACCAGAAAAGACAGGTTGTCCCCCAAGCCCTGTAATTACGGGTCCATAATATCACTGCAACTCTTTGTACTATTTAAGGTACAGAGAATAAAAGAACATTGAAATTAACCTTTTTTGAGCATCCAGTAATTTTTCAAAGAATGCTTCTTCCCTTGAGAGGTTAAAAACTGCTGAATAAGTGACCAAAGAAAGCTATCTATGCTCAGACTCCTGCTTCTGTAGATGTTAGGTGAATGTGGAAGCTTGCATCTGCGCATAGATATGCCCCTGCAAAGGCCTTTGGTGGTGCTTGGGATACTGTTTGCCTGGCAGATCCACCTTAATTTGGTAGTACATTCCCCTGGGTGCGCAGTGTGGCTTTTACCCCCATGATAAATCCCGCGTTTCCTCAGCTGCTCCGTAGCATATCCATATGCGGCCATGCTGTATACACTACTGGATTATCACAGCTTGGATGTTTGCAGTGCAACTGAGAAGAAAGGTGCTGGTGACGCTCTATCTCCAGCTCAAAAAGGTATTCTGGGGTCATGACTGTGCAGCCTGTGATATCACTTCACCTCTGTGATGGGTGCTTTATCCCTCATCACCAGATCAGGACGTGTCCATCCTTCCACAGAAAAAAACAAGAAGATGACAAGGAAATGGGAAGTTGTTTAAAAACGAAGCGGCTCTATCGCTCTGATCCGTACATAAACCAGAGTGTGGCAACTTACCACCATTACCCTCAACCCCTAACCTTAGGATAGCAGCTCTCTTTTTATCCTTCTGAAGAGTCAGTTAAAATTAAATTTCACTTTTCCAGAGAAACTGACCCTCAAAAGGCCTCATAAAAATAAAACCAAAAAGAAACACCTAGACATCATGTCATAATCTTCTTTTTCAAAGGCAGGTTGCCCTGCATACAGTCTTGTTGTATACCTACTGTCTTCTGGCTGGCAAAGACTTTCCGATATCACTATTTATGACTGCCCCATATATGTCACTATTGAGGCATAAGTGGTGCATGGTACCATCCCTTCCAAGCAGGTCTTGAGGTAACACCTCCTTAATCAAATCCAAAGTATCCTTGATTTTTTTCATTCTATTTAATTCTGTTTATTGAAGCCATTTAATACCCTTGTTTAGTCAAATACAGTCCTGATGTATGCTCTTGGCCCGCTGTGGAAAGGTTACAGCATTTCATGCTTTCATTCTTCATATCTGAAGCAGCCGTGCAGTTTTTCCACCAACTCATTGCTTGCTAATGAACTTTTTTTTTTTTTTTAAGCAGCCTGTCATTTTGTTTAATGTTGCAAAATAAGGCAGTCTTTAAGTGGGATCTGATTTTGCTAAGAGATGTCTAAACTTAAGTGAGATAATGGATGTAACAAAATACCACCAAATATGACAGCTTTGTTCTGCCAATGTAATTTGCTGATTCTGGAAACCAAACGCGGAACAGTCTGTGCCAGTCTTAGAAAAGAGGCTTGTTTGACAGATATAGACCTGCTTAAATATCAGCATACACTACATTAAATAGCAGAATTCTGCATTCATTTGTGGGTTTTAGTCACTTGTCATAACAAGGGTTTTTTATTTTATTTAAAATGCCTCATTGCTCCTATCACTCTGGTGCCCAAGTGCAGTTGGCTGGGTTTTCTCCCCCCCCACCTAAAGGTGGAAGATGATGTTACTTGATGGAGACACCAAACTCCTCTAATTATAATAGTGTTAAAAATCATAACTGCCTCTTCATTCGTTTCAGAAGAAAAGAGGCTTCTATCTGCTGTGCTGTGGAGAAACCTTGGATTGGCCCTGGTTGCGTCCTTTCCACAGTTGAAGAAAAAGGTATACTTTTGGTAAGGAAGCTCTGGGAGCACAAACGCTTCAGATACTGCTGGTTTTCTCTTGTTGACCGCATGCCATTAAGAGATGCCCTTAGGACCATGAGACAGAGCCATCGGTATTTCCTGGTAGTCAGACTCCCAGTGGTCTGTAACAGCATCTGTGAGTAGTTCAGATTCAGCGTTTCAAAGTATATGACCAAAAGTTACTGGATTTACCATGCTTCTGCATTCATTTGGATTTTTTAATATCCCCCAACACATACATATATATAGACATACAAGGCTATCTTCTGTTTACTTGCTATTTATCAGACTTATTTCACCTTACCTTAGACCTTCTGTCTTCCACAGTCCCTTCCTCCTCTCTGCAGTTCTCCCATATTACTTTTTTACACTCTTCATTTTTCATATTTAAAGTTTTAAGATGTTTGGACCTTGGTTTTTAACAGTAACGTATTTCTTCACTTAAACATTGGTATACCTTGGTACGGTCCTTGTGCCTTTCTACATGCCGATTCTGACACTTTCAAGTAAAATTAACTGTAATTGTCACCTATTACATGTGGCCAATATTCCCGCAGTAAATTCTGCCCAGGAATGTGATGTTGGAAACCCTTTCTCCTGCAAAAGAGGTGTGTTCAAAATGATCACCCATGTTATGGCTCTCCTGCACTGAGACCACCCTTATGCGAGTTTGCCTTCAGACGGTTAGGATCAGAACATCGGATGATGATATTTTTCAGATCAACAAAAATTAATGGTGCTATGACATTTCATCTCATCGGAGGATATGAATCTAAATGTGTAGTCCTGACCCCACTGAAATGAAGAGGAATTTTGCCACAGACCTGAATTTTACTTTAACTCTATTCTTACTTATATGGATTAAATTCAGTGAAATATTACTTTTTTTAAATTTACTTGAATCATTTTGCTTACAAGTCTGTTATTTTAATAGCAAATAAAGCTATTTTTAGGTTAAAGGAGTGATTTGTGGGGGGCAAGTATGTAATAATTAAAAGGTAAGACAAAAGTAAATCTACCCCTCAATTCAGAGTTGCATCCCTCAATCCAGACAATATCTTTCATATTCCGGTGTACAGTAGATATTTCTGATTGTGTTACTAGGCTTACTTTGCAAATATATGATATTTTAAATGCAAATGAATGAAGCAACTGAGCCAAAACCTCTTCAGAAAACTAAGTCAGTACCAGTCTGCTCTTTCCCTATCCCACTAAGACTCATGTGGTGTAGAGTCGGTGGCTTATTCATGCCGCTTCTTTCAGTCGCGTAACAGAGGGAATCGAGAGACCCTTCCTTGGACTGCTGAGGCCATTTAACTGTCCGCTATCTCACGATGGAGCTGAAAAGCCCCAAAAGGCTGAACACAGAATCATAATTCTGGCCACAGCGTAGTCTCCGGAGACCCTGTTATTTCTTCCCAAATGGGTAGGACATGTGAGGTTTACTGATTTTCTTCACGAACCCGGCAATGTCAAACACTCTGCAGCCAGCAGAGCCCTGTCTGTGCAAAAGCAGAGGGACACACCACGCAGTCCGGGCAGCTACGGCAGGGAGGAATGAGACCCTGGTTCAAGCCTTGTTTCTCTCCCAGAGAAGTGACGGTGAAATACAATCAAGGTCCCTCGCGTTAATGTGCAAGTGTATTACTGGGAGAGCGGGGTGGCTGGTGCAGGGTGGAGGGAGAGGGCTTGCCTTGAAAGAGTGGACCCTAAAATCAGTGAGGTTTGCACACACTGCAGATATTAAACTGAAGCAGGGATCTGAAGTGGGATCTGAAAACTAAGCACTTTAAGTAGTGTGTCCTCTGACAAGAACAGCTATTCAGATTAGATATTGATAGCATGTCTATATTTATAGCTACTGCTAAATGACCCAAGATGGATCATTTTCTTTGATAAAGAGAAACCTTGTCATTTTACACATTTTAGCAAAATTGCAAATTGCTAGTAATCTAGCAATGAGATTTCTTACTTCAGTTTAAACTAGTAAACCTCTCTCTCATTCTGCTTACAAATTTCCTCTGCCTCAGAGACCTAAGACAGAGCATCTTTATTACTATTTAAGTCAGAAGCAAGAGCAAAGCATATTTTTATGAAATCTCAGTTCCTTCTGAAAAGGTTTCCTGGAAGTTTTGACCCTCGTCCTTCTAGCAGTGGCCAAGGTGGGGAAGAAAAGTCTGACTTGACACAGCTCAGAACATGTCTGAAGGTCAATTTATTTTTGTCCTAGTAGGAGCCTGTATGCAAATTCAGTGCTGGGATACTTTCCTTAAGCTGGTTGGACTGACAAATCCTGGAATTTTTAGGTTCATATTTAATTTGAGCAGTGACGACAAAACACAACTGGTTTAGTTTAACCATTCATGTCTTCAGCACCCACGAACTACACACATGCAAAAATAAAGTTGACTCCACATGCAAAACTCTGAGGTCTAGTTGCCACTAATTTTCTTATAGATGAATCTGGCAGAAGGAGAGATAGTGAAGAAGCTCCATATTATTTGTCCATTGGACGCTAATTTTAACTATTAAACCAGCAAATTCTAACCATTAGGTAACATCTGCTGATTAGTGACTGAAAAGCAAGTCCCACAGACAGATATAAAGGTGATTAGTGAGATCTTTACCTGTATTTTCCAAAGGGTCCTAGAAGCCTAGCAGCATCACCGGTCTCTGACACAGATGGAAATTTGCTACTCAGAATCCTAGGGGGAAGAAAATGTACTTTATTACTAAAACTATTCAAAACAATCCATCTTTTTTGAAGGCCAAAACTGAGAGAAGCTATTTAAAGTGAATTTAATGTGACTTCCGCTGTAGAGGATGGGAAGCCAAAAGGAGAAGTTAAAAAAAAAAATCATGCTGCATGCCAGGAGTCAGAGAACCACCCACTCATCTGGGCAAGCCAGAGAAGTGTGCAGGAGACACAGCTGCCAGATAAAATACATTACAAACCAAATGAGATCCAAAACATTGATGATCCCAACCATCAGCAGAAAGAAGAGAACCAAGAGAATTTAACTACATCTGCAGAGAGTCCAAACCTGAATTAAAAATGAGGGCTGACTACTCGGGTCAAACAAGCATACAAGATCATCACCAGGAATCCAAGCAAAATAGTAGAGGTTGAATTCCAGCATTTTTACACACACCAAGTAGTTTGTATTGTACGAATTATCCCATTGACTTCAGCAAGGCTACATGAGTCATAAAGTCCTCTTTAGAATAAATTGAAGCACTAGATTTGGGTCCTGAGTGTGGTAATTTCCTTTCAAGCTCTTTGTCTGAAAACAGAGCTGGAGAAAGGATGGATAACACAAACAGGGCCACAGGGCAAGGGTGGATGTTGAGCTGAGAGCCACATAATGGAGCTCAAGACCAGCCCAAAATAAAGCCCTCCCCACCCCTTCTTGGGGCAAGGGGTATCTCCTGGGTTTCCCCTCACCGGTGAGCTGTTTCAGATGCACCAGGGCAGGATGCCTCCTCCCTCACCACCTGCAAAAGGAGACATTTCTGCTAACGTGGCACTCCTGGTGACGTAGCAGAGCTTGTGTTGCTGCTGTGTGAAGTCACAGATAGGAAAGGATGAAGGGAATAGCCCAGATCTGGAATACAGGGTCTCCTAGCCCTTGGCTGGCCAACAGCCTCAGATGGGCACCTCGACCCAGCACAGCTGCAGGAAACCCTGTCAGTGCTGCAGCCCCACCAGCCACAGGTTTTGCCAAGAATAGCCACCACAGGAAAGCCTGCTGGGGCTGCACACAAAGTCTCCCAGGCCCCATGCTGGGAGCTACCTGCCCGCTAAGGTATAGAGTAGATATAATGACAAGAGGCTGTCATAACTCTCGTCCTACGCCCACCACCAGAGCAGCAAGGCTGTTTCCTCCATGCTGAACCCCACCGGTTTTACACACCGTTACCCAGTGTGCAGCTCTGTGGGTCCTGCACCAAATGCATTGGTGCTGTAGGACGGCTCAAATCATCCTCAAAGGCAGGTAAGCAAATGTTTTAATACTTCACTGTATGAGGGGTCTAAAACTTGACTGAGGTAGTGAATGTTATTGTATCATTACCAGAAGGAGTTTGATTCATTAAGACCAAAGGATGGTACCAGTAAGGATTCCTCTTGAAGCTTACAGAAAAGATAACCTCTCCTCTCTTAATGAAAACATCCGTGTGTAATTCATTTTTGTTCAATGCATAGCTCTATAAACTATTAGTCCTCAGACCATGTTTTAGCCTTTATTTAAGCTCTCTTCTCTCCAAACACCCGGAGGCATGTTTGTGACTACAGACCACTTTGCAAATACAAGGTTTTTGGTTGCTGCTACCTTTCCAGTTTAGCATTTCCAGCGTGACTCCCAGGGGACGCCAGGAGTGCTCTCCCCACCCGACCCGGGGTCTTTCGCTCCGGCCTCGGGAGGTGGCCAAGCGAGCTGTGCATCTGCGCCAAAGGCAGTGCGGGGGGAAGGTCAATAACGTTTCAGAAGAACAGAATCAGAGCAAGTGAGATAGATACCTTGCAGCTGGGCACGTCTTGGGTTTGGCAAAGGTATTCAGAAAGATTAGCAGAATAAACTTTGAACCGTGCTCTTACTTTGGTGCCTCTTCTTGTGCTTCAATATGGTACAGTGCTGTCTTTCTTATTGTTTTTTTTTTTTTCTGGAAAAGTTTCACAGATGTTGGAAAAGGGTGGTTGGTAATGCTGGGCTCCCAAAGGGTTGTCAGAGACCTCTCTTCTAGTCACCTTAACCTAATTTTTGCATTACACTTGCCATTTTGACCCTGACGGAGAGCAGGAATGGATGATCAAGGTTACTTTGCCATAGTGCAAACACTGTAGTTTGTCACAAACATAAAATAAGGTGACCCCTGAGATAGTAAGGCTGCAATTCAAAGACTCTCCTGTTTGTCCTAGTTAATGAGAAATAAAACATATTAGCCTGTAATGGAGAGAATTTTGGTAACCTTCCTTCGGGAGTTACCCAGAGTGAATGTCCTTTAGCAGTTCAGTAAAAAAGGCTTATAAACATGGTTTTTCTAAGCCTGTGGACACAACAGGGGGAATAGCATAATAGAAGTGGATTATTCAGAAAAATGTTTTGCTGAAAACTTGATAAAAATGTTTTGGTCCCATGGCAGAAATCTTAGTTACAAAAGAAGAGGAAAAGAGGCTGCTCACCACTTACAGCCCCTTATCTCGCAGATCTTATCAAGACTTCAGTTGAGCCCTCCCAGCACTGAAAGCAGGAAGGGAGAACTTCACAGGCACAATTACGCCCCGCAACTCTCCACCCTTGAGCCTGAGAGCGTGTCTCGCTTGGGGAGTCCCGAGCAGTTTAGTTCAACGCTGGTAACAATAATTATTGCCGTTATTAGCAAGGCAGACAATTTTCCAGCTAGAAGGGAGCTCCAGCTGGCAAGGAGTGCAGTGACCAGACCCACACCGTGCAGCACACACGGACGTCCCTGCAAAGGAGGTGGGAGATTTCCCCTCACCTTTGCTTCCTTGCAGCTGTGCCCGGCTTTCCCAGGGAGCCCAGCTCTCAGCTCCTCTGCGATCCCGACTCTGAACTATCCCTCCCTGGCCCTTGGACCCCCCTTGGCATGGGCTCTGAGCTATTTCTATAGCTGGCTGCAATCTTCATTGAACAAACGAGGCAGATACCCTTTTAATGAATGAAACGCATTCCCTTTTATTATAGCGGCTCAGGCAAAAAAATGGGGGCGGAGAGAGTTCTAATAATTCAGGTATGATTAAAAAGAGGATATTTACTGGCTTGTAGGCCTTGGGGAGGAAAAAACAACACGGCAGCACAGTTTCTATATACCTCCCCGGGGAAAAGTTCAAGAAATAAGAAAATGCATATAACCATTGTTCGTGTGCATTATGCAAGCTTTAAAAAAAATAGATAGGGCCGAGTTTCAGAGTATCAGGAAAAGTATTTGGGCTGCATTTAAGTGAGAAGGATTAGCTTGCATGATGTTGATTTATAAATGGCAACAACCAATCCCTTATATTCTCTCCTGCAGTCATCTCTCCTGCACAATAATTCCCAATGTTCCCTTTTGAAAGCCCTTGATACTCAGTTAGCCCCGAGGTATAATGTTTGATAATATAACTACTGCTTCTGTCACCGCGTTTTGTACAAACGCATTATATGTGGCCCAGAATGGTAAAGATTTATGTATGGGTATGGAAAATAAAAATCAGCATTGATTAAAAGCCCCAGATAGACCATCCAATCCCGCCCAGAGAACATCAGTTATTTTGCATTTTGACGTGGCGATTGATAACTCATAAATGCAAGCAGGAATGACAAATGCGGATGGAAACTGGCTTTGACAAAAACGATAACAGTATCAGTCTCGAGGGGCGATGGAGGTATAAGCAGGAGCTGTTTAAAATATTTAATCATTTTATGAAGGCTGCAAGATGTTGTTTGACCCTGAAGGAGTGTGAATGTCACATGGATCAGAAATTGCCAAGTCTTTGAAGTGAAATAAAAAAAATGGTGTTATTATAGATCCTTCTTGACATCCTATCATTTTTGTATAGGATTAAAAATATGTATACAAAGCTCTAGATAAAGGACTCCAGCAAAAGATGTCTTGGTTGAAGGGGAAAAAAAAGTAAAGACATACTGTTGTGAATTTTTACTTCAAAATCCCAAAGCGTCTCTTTTATATTCTTCTGGAATGGCATGAATAGAACCAGCAGCCCCCTAGTAAAAAGACTCCTTTGGTTTTTAACTACAGGGTAAATTACGCTTTACTTTTGTTACCTTAGGTCTGACTTTTGGTCTTCAAAGAAAATCTTTTTTTTTTTTTCCCCCTTGTACTTAACTGAGCGACGGGTATTGTGTGTGAATGTATATAAGTACATCCATATGACCCCTAGCTGTAAGACTACATTAAACATATTTATTTTATTATATACATGCACAAAGGTATGCGGTGTGCAAGGTGTGGTATTTTTTTAACGGGAGAGGGAGGAACTGGCAACTCAGCAGTGAATTGATACACTTAAGGCTTATCTACATTTGTGTTTTCAAATTTTCCAGGTCTTCCAGAAGACCTGGAATCTAACCAGTCAAGAAAAAGTACCAAAGCCACAAGTAAATTCTGAGTGAATATTCCCATATGAATGAGGATTAGTTTATGTTTCACTGTGGTATATCAGCAGATGAAATATTACACTGTATATTTTCTCTTTATCTGGTGTATTTCTTCCCTCCCTCCCTCTTCTGTACCCTCCTCTCCCCTTAAGTCACTGGGTTTTGCTTTATTTTATTATTCGACTTTTGTTTAGTCAGGGGCATGTGGGTGTTTAGAAGGACATTTATTTCAAGGGGGGGATTTCTGAAAACCGTGGTTCTTTTAGGGTCTGGTTTTGTCTTGTCCTTGAAATATGCTTTTTCTTTTCTCTCCAGTTTGGCCTGTTCCATATATTTCTTCAGGGCAATTAATCATTTAGACTCGACATATAATTTGTTTATTCAGTAGTTATATATATGCAACCTTTCTTTTCTTCTCTCCTATTAAAGATTTTGCTTTCCTATCACAGAGGTTTTCATCAAACCTCTGTTTTATGCCTTTTCCCTAACATGCCCTGCTAGAAGCGTGCAAAGATCTCGCTTGCTTTGTATTAAGTTACCCTCGCCCTGCCCAAACCACTAGGAAATTACACATATTCAACTTCACAACAGACCCCTCATGGTACGGTGCGGTCACAGCTCTTTGTGTATCCTGCACGAGCTGATCCTTTTATTTGCTTAGGATAGCACAGGCGCTTTGTTCCTCGCCGTGGAAGGGATTCTGCCTATTCTCATTTACATGTCCCATTGATTTCAGCTAAGTACATACAGTACATGGTATTGCAGCGAAGACCGTTGGAAATATCTCTGTTATTGCAGCACGCTGCACACTCTGCAGCAAATCTGCACCACAATAAACCTCTTCCTGCAGCATCTAGAGATCCTCAAACAGCAGCAGGAGGGAAATGCCTGATGGTGTCCTGAGCGATACGTTACATTTGACTGTCACTTCTGGTCTGCCTGCTGGAGCCGCTCAATCCCGGTTATTTATTAAAGAAATTTCAGGGTCTGCCTTTTTTTTTTTTTTTTTCCTCCTGTTCTTATGAATTCCAGACCTTTTCCTCCTCTGTTCACAAACGAGCTCCCCTCTGAAGTCTGAATGACAAGCCGAACTTCATGATCTTAACATAGATCCTTACAACACACAGCTCTTTGAATACTTCCGCAGGATTATTTCATGCTGACGGACAATGCCAGAAAGGACGTATGCTTTTGTTGCCGTTTTACCTGAACACCTTCCCCCAGTACGTCCCAGTCATTTCCAGGACACTGATTTTAATTTGCCACGTCTCCTGGAAACAACAGCAGAGCACTCCTTTCAGAGGGGACCGAATTTATCCCACAACATTTGCCTCTATTTTAAACTAATGTAATTCCTCCCTGCCCTCTTTTTGCTCCCTGTCACGGTAAGAGGGGCTGTATCTCTAACAACACAGGTGGATGTGGTAGTTGCCGAGGGGAGAAAAGTATTAGGAGCAGAAAAATGTTTGCTGACATTTCATCGCGTGAGTGGCTTCGGGAGGGCACGGGAAGCGCTCTCTCCGGCAGCAAAATCCCCGTGCCGGGTCCTTGCGGTACATGGGGTATTTCCCATTCGGGCCGATACGCAGCAGGGCTGTGATTGATGCCTCAATGTCACCTCCAGCTTCGAGCCCGTTCGCGGTGGCGGGTGCAGGCAGGGGTGGGCCAGCTCCCCTCTCGGAGGAGACAGCAAAGCCCAGCTTGCCCAGCCCGCAAGCGGGTAAATTCGGCTCCCCTGAATTCCTCGCAGCTCCTACTCCGGTTCAGACGCATGTACTTTTTAAATACAAGCACAAATGAAAACCGTGCACAGGCGAGCTATTTTCTATAGCCACAGTCTCCGACTTAGACATCTAGTTGCTGTTAATTGGAACCGTAAGTCATTCAACCGTCAAAATAAATGCTGGTCAGAAAGTAGCAGCCAATTTTATAAACCGGATCCATTAAATGGACCTTGCATGCATTTAGCTATCTCTGCATCCACCACAAATGAGAAATTTTTGTGCCTACAGTATGGAAGGTAATTCTACTATTGACCTTTCTACAGTCATCCCACCTTCCCCGCCTGCCTTCTCCCAGAGCCTGTCGTTCTCCGTCTTCCCACCAGAGCAGGAGGGTACTTTGGGTTGCCAGTTTTATTTGCCCAAAAATGCAAATTTAGGTCAACCACAACACTCATGAATTCACGATGAATGTGCGGGTGAACGCATGCTCCTCAGCAATTTAATTTTTTTTTTTTAAAAAGGGAATTTGTTAAAATTTTACTTTGATGTTTTTGAATCTTAAGAGCTAAGGAATCATGGGCTTCCCTTGAAGGTACATTTTATTTCAGAATGGACCAAATCTTAAACAGAAAATGATTGAAAGTTAAAGATAATTATAATTAAATGTTTTGTTTAACTCAGGACATCTTATTTCATGATGAAAGATTTTCATATCAGCAGAAAAATTGAAAACTGAATGAATTTAGCGTAGAGCAAACTGATCTGCTTTTTTAACTTTTCCGCAACCTGTCAGCAACCTGTAGTGGCCATTTTCCTTACGGTTCTGCTCCCCAAACCTCCAACTCCTTTTCCCCCGGGGGCTTCTTTCATGCCACTCCTTGAACTTGCTTGTTTGCCCCTTGTTCTATTCCTCCCTCAACTCGTCCCATAGGATGCTTAGTTTGGAAACCTCTCCAGTATAAATTCAATAAATAGGGAAACAATCTACACCGTTTCGGAAGACTGGAGGAATGTCCTGATAGCTTGGTGCAATGGTTGTGTCATACGTATCATTATTAAAAAATAAGCTTCTTGTGCCACATCATCTGCCTTATTCTGTGCTCTGCGTAGATGTGCTGAGGCTGCATCATATAAACCAAATGGACAGAGTTTGGTCAGTGCATTTAATTCACCCTTGTTTCTTTGACTATCATTTGTTTATCAGGCAAAGACTGGTCTAGACCTTAATCAAAATGAAGAAAATGAAATTCCCGCTAATTAGGGAGATCTCAGCGCTTGCTAGATCTTTTCAAAGATGAAGAGGTTAATCATTTGCAGTCAGACGGTAAGAAATGAACCTCTTGTCTCTTCCTTCATCCTCTATGCAGTTCCTCCATTTCAACATCCTTGTTACTAAATCTGAGACAATGTGTAATTATACAGAAGGAAATCTCTCTGGGGTATAGCTGAAGTTGCTTAAATTGTGCTGATTTACAAAGATGAAGGATTTTTATTTTTTTGCCCCAACTAGAAAAAAAAATTACCTTTTTTTCATAATGGCAAACAACCTCCTGCAAAGTCAACTCCTTTTCTGAAAGTCATTGCTAGTTTTATAATTTCTGAGTCATTAGATAACAGATAGAACTCCACACTTAGTGGTTTCAAATGTTTATGGTCTGCAATTCATTCTTAATGAGCTCTCTCCATGTCTTTATTCTTCTTCACACCCTCCTGCTGGGAAATGTCTTACTCTGCCTTGGCTTTTGTTAATGATTCCACAATCATTTCAGAGCCATTTCTTCTGCCTTATGTAATTCTGACACTGCATAAGAGCCTGGCTCTGCAGCCTCACAGTTGGAAATGTAACCTTTAATGTATTAATTTCTCTTGCTCAAAACAATTTAACCTCTGTCTTGGTTTTGTGATTGCTAAGTGTTCCAATTAAATGCCTCTTTCATTTTTTGTCCTGGAGGGCTTGATCTTACCAGTATTATGTTTAACATACCCTACCTAGCAAATGATGAGCACTCCAGGGTCCCCTCAAGTGTTCTTTATCAATCCATTATCTATCTCATGAGTGTCTGTCACATTTTCAAAACAACAACAACAGAAGAGATTAATTAAACTAGTTTTAAACACTAAATAACAAAACCCACTACAAGTGGAAACAAATAATTACAAAGCAGGAGAAGGAGTAATCCAGGAGGAATAAATGCACTCCCCCCCAGTCCCCCTGATCAATAGTAACCCGTGAATGCTATTTAAATGCTGAATCTTCCACATCGGGATGCAGCCAGGATCAGGAGTTGTAAGAACGTGAAAATTAATCACAGTAACAAAAAGTCTCTGTGCGCTTGTCTTTTTTTATTTCACCACCTGGCACTTAACAAAAAACATGCCCAGCAAGTTCTGAGGATTGCTGGAGAGATTTTGCACCAGCATCCAGCCAGAAAACATCTTTTTGAACAGAAAGACGGAGTAGGAGCAGAGGGAAGGTGGCAAGACTGGAAAAATATCCTCAGGTGGGTCACCACCCCTAGCGCTATCATTAGTAAATGGGATCATGACAAGTCAGCTGCCGGCTGCTTCAGTGGTAAAATCCCATGTTTTCTCAGTTTCCTCCTAATGCCTTTTTGCCCAAAGTCAAACTTATTTTGACCATCAGCCTTATCACATCAGCTATTAAGAGGTTTGTATAAAGTAACTGAAAGAGTGATAGAATAAGGTTTCAGTTGAGCCTGTGCCTGTTTATTCCTGACTAGTATCACAGTGCTGCCTACGTGTACTTGGACTTAAAATCATAGAATCGTTTAGGTTGGAAGAGACCTTTAAGATCATCGAGTCCAACCATTAACCTAACACTGCCAAGTCCACCACTAAACCATGTCCCCAAGCACCACATTTACACGTCTTTTAAATACCTCCAGGGATGGGGACTCCACCACTTCTCTGGGCAGCCTGTTCCAATGCTTGACAACCCTTTCAGTGAAGAAATTTTTCTGAATATCCAATCTAAACCTCCCCTGGTGCAATTTGAGGCCATTTCCTCTTGTTCTGTCGCCTGTTACTTGGGAGAAGAGACTGACCCCCACATCGCTACAACCTCCTTTCAGGTAGTTGTAGAGAGCAATAAGGTCTCCCCTCAGCCTCCTTTGCTCCAGACTAAACATCCCCAGGTCCCTCAGCTGCTCCTCATGGGACTTGTGCTCTAGACCCTTCATCAGCTTCGTTGCCCGTCTCTGGACACGCTCCAGCACCTCAATGTCTTTCTTGTAGGGAGGGGCCCAAAACTGAACACAGTACTCGAGGTGCGGCCTCACCAGGGCCGAGTACAGGGGGACGATCACCTCCCTACTCCTGCTGGCCACACTATTTCTGAAATGCTGCACGAGCACCTCGAGAGCTGAGGCAGCAGAAGCAGCAGGCTGGTTTGTGTCGCTAGTGCTGGGGGCCATGCTCAGGCTGCCTACTGACGGGGGCTAACTGGTGCCATCACAGCTGCCGCATCCAAATTCGGGACAGCAGCGAGCACTTCAGGTGACCTGCCGCTCCCCAGGCCCCTCCATAGGCAGGCAAATGAAGTTACAGTGAGTAAAGCTTAAGCCAGGCATCTGGGGCAGAGGGGACACGGCTCGTGGACACCGGCGCTGTTTGCTGACGCTCGCGGCCGTAATTCCAAGTACTTCTCAGACAAATGAAATTGTTGTTAGCGTGCCATGCTTTACAGGCGTTATCTGAAAGCGGGAAGGGATACAAGTCATAAGGAACAATTTCAAGGCTAATGCCATGCGCGCGGTCGTGATTTCTTTTCCAGCCATCCATCCTCAGGGGCAGTTCAACAACAGCCCAGCGAGACCCGCACCGCAGGCACAGCCTGCCATCCTTGCTCTTTCATAAGCACTTTCTGGAGTCCGGGCACAGGAGAAATAGCTTTGGCATGTTTCTTGACACTAGGGACAAAAGTGTCCCTCTCTTTCTGCACCTCCCCTCCCACGTAAGCAGCCGGTCTGGGCTGGGAGTGGTTATTGTTTTCTAATTTCCACCTCTCGCTTACAAGTTCAAAAGCTGCACTTGGGGCCACATGCTTTAACTCTGCAGTTTTCGCAGTAGGGTATTGGTCTGAGAGCTGGACGGACCTTTGCAAGGACCACGGGAATGGCAGGCAAGGCCTTGCACTTCGCTGTGCGTGCACCCATCTCTTCCTCCCTGTCTCCTGCAGTCTTCCAGTTGTGCTCACAGCGCTGCCTTCCCTGCTGGGGAAGCCGACGGTCCGTTTTCCTTTAGCTTCTGCTTCCAGATTTCTGCTCTTTTAGTGGGACCAGTTAAGGACAGGTTCATCTCTGAAGGATCAAAACTTGTTCTGCAAAACACTGCAGCTTCCAACATCATTAAAGGGGAACTCCAAGCATTTTACAGTGGCACAGAGTCCGTCACCGTTTGTCCAGAATTCCTTTAGTTTTTTGGGGTACTTCTGCCAAGATGATGCTGCAACAAGCTTTACCACGATGCCTCTAAGTTTCTTGGGGTGCTCCCGTGCAAAAGTCGGCCGGTTGCTGACTGCCTGTGGCTCTACCATCGCGTGGCAGCTGTGCTCTCAGACACAGAGACACTAAGGGTACCTTTTAGTTGCCCAGACACAAGTAGCTCCTGCAGTTAGAGATGCCCTAAGCATGGTAGACTGGGAGATGCGACAAGAGACCTATGGGAGACCCAGACAATACCAGCCCTGGCAGCTGAGGGACCAGCAGGATACCCAAGGTGTCTCAGATGGCCCTAGATACCTTGGTTTAGGCAACTGAGCTGTGCCTAAAGTATCTGGAGCTCTTCAAAGGAATGATGAAACTTTGCGTGTGCCGGGCGGCCATTATCTGAAATGCCACAATCTGGCGGTAACAAAGGCAGGCACCGCTGCGAGCTGGCAGGATGGCATTGCTCCCTAGAAGTCAATATTTACAAGAGCTTGCCAGATGGGTGCGCAGATCTTCCTCATCTCCAGACTAATCAAGAGCCAAAGGAAGCAGGTCAATGTTTTTAATGTTCAGCTCTCCCCTATTGCTTTATGTCCACATTTCCGCATAGTGAGGAGACCTTTTCAGCAGTAATGAGATCTCAGCATCCTTTTCAATTACATCGTGGCCACAGAAAGCTGTTGAATAAATGCATTTTCATTTTCAGACTAGCAATTTTTACCTGTATTTATCACAACAGCTCCTGCAATCACAGCCATGAGGTTTGTTTTTCATAATTATCTCCTACAACGGCGTCTCACTTACTCGCCTCTTGCTTAAAAACCAAAACCCTGTCTGCTCACAGACCATAGCACTTCAGGAAGAGACTGGTAATTTGTAGACTGACATTTTACATTTATGGAAGTTATCCATTGGCAAGCTCAACCCTTAGTGTGCAATCTTTGGTGAAACTGAAATTACAAATGTTGCCCCCCTTCAAAAAGAACATGTTATTTACTGACAAAAACATATTTAAGGGTGTTTTGGAGATCTTCTAGGAAGACGTATGATCTAAAGGAAGACTTTTGAGATGGGTTTCTTCAGGTGACATGCCCTTCAGCATGGGGTTTCTTGCTAAATTCCGTGTCCATACATCCCTTGGCACAACAGGACCCTGTTCCTAACTGGAATTTCTGAGCACTGGATAAAAGAAATACTAATTCAGAATAAATCACACGGCTGGTTCAGGTAAAAGTCACACATTAGAAGTTACACTGAAACAATTATTTGCCAGTGGTTTGGAAATCAATGCTTGTTTAAAATATATTGATAATAATAATTTAAACTCTTCATTACGATCATTTAAACCATTATCTTTTTTTCTGTCTGTAGCATTGCATACTATGAGAAGTAAATTAGGTGAACTCTTGAGGCGTCCTCTAACTTTGGAGAGGTTTTATGATTCTGTGAGAATATACCAGCTATATTTCATTTCTCTTGAGGATTCGACTCTTGAGAAAATGGTTAAAAATTTTCCAACATAATTGGGCTTTCACTGGAAAATTAGGAGTTCATTTAAATAATTTATTTCACATAAAGTGTCTTTTTATGTAGAAATTTTCAACTTTACATTGTAAATGCAAGAACTTCAAACCTGAGAACTTCAATTTCCAACACAAACTAAAATCATTTAGATTAACAATTGAACATCTTTGGAAAAAGCCTGTCCATTTTCAGTTTTAAATGAAAGAAAAACAAATTATATATGGGCAAAATGCTATTTTCTAATAGTTCTAGAGCTGACCTCTCCAGTGAAGTTAATGGACCATATCATAAGGTATTTATTCAGTATTCTCTTTGGAATTCCTCCAGTTTTACACATGCAAATGCCAAGTATCCGAATATTAAGTGTATGAACCTCTGAATATGACTTTCTGGAAACAGTAGTTGCTCAACATTTATCAGTCTATGTAACAAACTTCTTCACCCGTGGCTGACTATCGTCAGATGATGAATGCTCATGCAGAGTTTCTCAAGCTGTGGGATGGAATAATACTGCAAGGAACGTTTTTTCTGTGAAAGAGTCTTCTCGCAGAATTATGCTAAAGCTGAGCTACTCATTCTATATACAAGAGATACTGCACAGGCGATATTTCTGCTTTTGCTGATCCAGCAAGAAAGACAAGCAAAATGGCTCTCCTGGGTTAGTATCTGTCCAAAAGCAGCAGGGAATGTAAGGATAGGTCTCCTGTGCTTTGAGAAAGGAAGTTTCTGCTGGAGCTTGCACGCTGCAGCCAAAGTTAATTAAGAGTCCAAAATCAACTTAGAAAATTAATAGTGGGGGGTTTTTAAAGCTTAGCTCTGCAGAAAAATCTCTGATCTATCCGCAAGATTTTGAACAAAGAAATATACACAGACACAAGACCAGACATGATAACTTCAGTAAAACTGTCACTACCCAACAGTTACCAAGACCTTGATAGGTACCTATCACAATGGATCAATGTGCTCAGATAGCATTGGCAGCAAAAAGCTGCAGTACGGAAACCCACACGTGTGCGTGCAACACACAAGAAAATTCTGTGGAAATCCAGATGCTCTTCCCTGCTAGCTGTATGCACTTGAATTGGCTTTTCAAACGATCACGTGCTAAAAATGAAAACAACTGCCCAGCTGCTGAAGAGCACTCGCAGAAGGGTGCTCTGTAGAAGAGATGATGGAGAGCTTTGTGTTTGTCACCTACAGATTAATTATTGCCAACAAGCACCATAAAGCCAACCTGTATTCACACAGCAATAGGCTGTGTGAGCGGAACCATGGACCTCAAAGTCATTTTCCACACTGCTATTCCCTCCAGACAGCAGTCGGACTCTCGAGCAAGGGATGGCGGATGCCTGCTGGCAGGCACGTGGACTCAGAGCCACCCCATGTACATCACAGCTCCATCCCCACTTCTTCCCAGTTCCCCTCCAACAACAAGTTTCCAAACAAGCAAGACCAGCTCAGTTGCCCCGACAAGAAAGGGGCAAGGCAGGGCCATGGCCCTACCTTTTCAAACAACACTACTAGAAGGAAAAAAACATTATAGCTTGACTGATCTACTCAAAAAATGAAAGGTCAAATTCTATGGGTCTTCTCTGTAGCTCTTTCTCAACCAGGAGACCCCACCATCTCTCTCACTGTGTGACCACACGCTAGAGCTTGTCTGGTACGGTGCTGTGTTGAAGGCTTTGTCCGATGCGCTCCTCTGGGCACACGGCAACATATGTGTAATAATAATGGTGTTTTCTTGCAGAAGGTTCATTGAATTGTGCAACACATGCCATTGGGTTCAACATTCCCCCTCCTCCCAGCACTTAACAGGGAGTATTTAAGATAATATCAAAAGTTGCTAAGGAAAGTTTGAAATAAGTAGATGTTGTAATCTGGCAACCAATTTCAGTCTTTTTGTGCGGTGATAGATTTAATAATTTATAAATCAGTGGCATGAACAAAGCAAGAACCAAAACAGAACTACCCATTTCAAAAGTGTAAAGACAGTTAACCTTTAAACAGATGGATAATTCCAGACAGCACTGTAAAATTAATAGACCCTAAACTGTAGGTCTCAAAGCTGCAGAATACATCTTGGGAGACCATGTTTTTGAGATCATCATAAATCAATTTTTTTCTTATCAGTCCCCTATGCATAAATCGACTACAAGGCCTGCTAGGTTATGAATATGTATGTCATGACATGACAACTGATCCAATACTCCGGTATCAAAACTCCTGTGATCTTATTGCTTATACCAAGCCATCAGCTTCTTCATGCTATACAGAAATAGTCATAACAACAGCATGAAGGTTAGACTGGGAAAAGGTAAGATGAGGAGATTTTCTGCAGGGAGTGTTTTAGCAAATGAAAGCATGGAGTCTCTTAAGGAATCCCATTTCCATCTTTGCATTGTTTGCAACTCCATTCCTCATGAAATCATGACTTTTCAGAGACATTGTAGTTTCCCGAACTAAAATCTTTCCGCTTTGGGAAGAAGCAGAAGGCAAACTGTAAACTACTAGGAACCTGATGGCCTTTAATGCCCTCATGAATGCACATGCCCTACCCATGCAAAACAGCAAAGCTGATCACGCTCCGGGATAGTATAAACACACGCCCCACAAACACACGCTTATGCTTACCGGCAACAAAAATTCCTAGAAAACGTATTGTTTCCTTGTGCCTTAAAAAACACTATTGAAAACATATTTGATAACAGGATACATTTATAACTATGAGATGTGATCGAAAACCAAATGAGAACGAGGGTTGGGATGGAAGTGAAGCTCAAAGAGTGATGTTACATAGCTGCCAGGCTCAGATGTGCCAGTCCCTGGGAGACACTTTCATTAGCAATAGGGAAGATGCTGGCTGTGGAATAAACATGAAACTTGATCTGATGATCTCTTGCCTTGATACCACATAGACCGCTGCTAATTATGAAGCTGCCTGACAAGCAAATAGTGCTCCATATTTATAACAACAGACAAAATCAGCCAATTTGTCATTTTAATGCCTGATATAACTTTGAATTTTTCATAAAAGCAGCAAGGAAATGAGGATCAGAGTTTCCAGTTAAAAAAAATAGAGGGGAATGTATTTCTCTGGATTCCCAAAGGTCTTTGTATTTTCCCCTCATCCCACAATGCTCCTTCACTGTCATCTCTGCAGAGATTACTTTTGGGGCTCCCTTAATTACACGGACATGGAGGTTCTCACTCACGGTAACAGCAAGGCAGGGCAGCCCAGTGAAACCAGCGTGCTGCAAAACCAGTGTAAAGCAGCTATGAACTGGTATCAGCTAGAATTAAGTCCTCACTTTCATTTACTCCCATCCTGAGTAGGCAATGAGACTTTGTGTGAACAAAGGCCAATGTAAGGATATGGATCCAGGAGATTTGCCCTTACTTGAACGTTATACAAATGGGCTTCAGCTAACAACAAATGGGAGGTTTTCAGTCCTCCTTGATTTCACAGAAGCACGGGCAGCATGCACAGGAGCAGAGCAATACTAGAGGTGACTTGCTCAACTACACGCAAAAAACTTATTTGAACAGACACATGCTGAACAGAATATACGACGTAAAGCTTCTAAGCTATATGTGACCCACTTCTGCAGATATCTACAGCCTGAGTGTTCAGTATCGCATTAACACAAATGCCATTAAGTTTTGGCCCTGTATCATCTTTATTTTTTAATAGATACATAATTATTGAGAGGAGGCTGTTAACTTTTTATAGACTTTAAATATAGTCTATCAGTTCTCTCTATCTCACTTTGTTTAAGGATTCACCCAGCAGAACAATTGTGTTGCTGCCACATTGCTCTACTTTACAAAAAAAATGTGCTTTTGCTTCATGGAGTGAGGAGAGAGACATCCGCTGTAACCTCTCAGGTGTACAGGCGCTAGGTACGCAGAGCGATGGATACTGACTCATCGCAGGCGAGGCATGGGCATAGCCAACCCTTTAATTTAAGAAAGCTTGGCGCCTACTTTTAATGTATGTTATAACCTCAGTAGTTCTGCAACATCATAAAAATAATAAAGAGCAATGTCCCATGTCTAGAAACAGAAAGGATTTCTATCGGAATTTATGTATTCGGTGTAATTAATTCCTATTTTTTAGCCTTTTTTAAGCAAGAAGCAGTCACTCAGTTCCACCAGGAGAAGGTATTTAAAAAGCTGGTTTTTTATTTTTGAAAAAAGTTAATTTACTGTTCCATCTGATGATGGGACGGAGCAGAACTTTGCAGAGTGTTTAAGCACATTTTTATCCCATTGTTTTATTTGGAGCGCCTTAAAGAGACACTCAGCGTAATCTTTCACAGGTCCCAAAGGTGAAACAAGGTCCCAACTACTACCTGGTTTTTTTGCTTTTTCCCACAAAATGGGGAACACGTACATTTAGTATATATTGTGCACAGAGAGGCTTACCTGAGATTTCTGTCTTGATATTGCCAGAAAATCCTTCTTGGGGAAAAAACACTATGTCGGATGCTTACAAGACAACTAAGTATTTTAGATGCTACTTTGAACAAATGCTATATTTGACTCTCCACCGCCTCCCCAAAACTATTATTTTTCCTGCTGGGTTTGGTAGCTGAAATACCTCAGTGTTTTCACTGAGCATTACCATGTTTACAATAAAAAGAAAGCCCTGCGGGAGTCTCATTTGGTTTCATTGCACTGTTTATAAATTAACAAGAAATGAAGACTGTTCTGAATGGCAGAGGCAAAGAGAAGGTACATACACACCGGGAATTCAGTAATGGCAAAACCAAAATCATCTCTGATGACAAACAAATCCCTGACCAGAGACCGCTGGTTAAGGCAAGGCCTCTGTATCCAAGCCGTAATGAGGGGTCACGACGTGGGCTTTAAAACCTCGGCGCTGCTACAGACGATGACTGAGGTTAAATCTTGCTGATGAAATCCCAATCCATTGATTGTACTTTTTATTGCTTTCTGTGGAAGTGACTGGAAGCAGTAGTGAGCGGTAACTTTAAAGCACTGTATTCTCATCGGTTTCATAATGCTGTATTTTAACTGTTTAATCGATGTTGCAACGGCGATACAGCAGTATTGACCCGGACGATCAGAAATACCGTTGCTTAGCCAATGCGCTGGTCTTAGCGAAACACGGAGGCCTATGAAGAGGGAAAAGGCACAGGGCATGAGAACCGAGCCAGACTTGCTAACATTCGTACGTTGCTGAGGAGCTCCGCTGGGCAGCACCAGCACAACAATTGTGAAGCACTGGAACAGGTTGCCCAGAGAGGTGGTAGAAGCCCCATCCCTGGAAACATTCCAGGTCAGGCTGGACGGGGCTCTGAGCAACCTGATCTAGTGAGGTTGTCCCTGCTCATGGCAGGGGGGTTGGACTAGATGGCCTTTAAAGGTCCCTTCCAACCCAAACTATTCTATGATTCTATGATTCTAACAGCATTTCGTCAACCTGCGCTTTCCACCCAGCTCTCATCTTTGCGAGGGAACTTTTAAGGAGACTGCAGGCTGCGCACGGTGTTCCCAAGTACCAAAGACTTTAATATTTTGCTACTTAATACTCTGATAAAGCGGTCCTGTGCGCTCAGTTTGTGAAGTTTTTGTCATTTGAAAAACTCTCTCGCTATTTTGTGACATTTCCAGTTATCCTAAGACACAAGTTAAGTCCCTTCTTAAGAACAGCTGCCTGAGCAACGGCTACAACTCTTTACAGAGACACCAGAGGAGAAAAAATAGATAAATGTGCTCTTCACTTAAGTATATGCTGAAGTGATTTCCTGAATCGGGATATGAGTGGTGAAAACCCACAATTATACAAGACCTAGCTGTGAGTCTTCCCATACAGATGGGATTTGGACTATTACTTCCATTAACAGCCACAGAAACTTGATCAAGCCATGGAAAATTTTTTTAAAAAGAGCTTCTACCAAGACATAGCCAACCACTCCATGTATGTGAGGAACAACAGGTACCTAGTCGCATTTTCTTGCCTTTTTGGTTTTTGCTTTCATTTGGCTTTAATCTTCCCAGAGCTTCAGCAAGTTGAAGAATTAGAAGGTTAACATAAATGTTTGGTACGAAACAGAATTGAGAAATTTGTGGTGAATTATTTATTCGACCAATTTAGCCTTCTTTTCCGTTAATGAATTCTTTGCTTTTGTTACATATGCATTTGTTATTCCCACTTGTTTGACAAACGCTTTGTGTGAATATGTTTCAGCTGGTGGTTTGCGCACAAGCTACCGACAAAGACTCTCTCTTCCCCTCGTAGCTACTCGTGGTTACAGCTGAGGAACCGCTTATCCCAGGCTCCTGGTGCTACTGCTGTCCCCAGACCGGGTGTCCAACGCTTTTCAAGTAGACGTGCGTGCGCAGAGAGGAAGGGGGCTGGGTGGTAGGACTAAGCTTTAGGGAGAGATGATGCAGCTGCCCTGTACCGTGCTTGCTGTTCAGCCGATGCTTGGTCCCATCTTACTTTCAGAACTGGTTGGGGTAGGCTACACCTTCATAAGTAAAACAATAATCTAGGGCTATATTTATGAGCTACTTCATCATACTCTCAGCCCATCCTAGGACTGGCTGGAGATGTTTTCAAGCGTGCTACCTTGGCCACAATGTTCTTGCTACATTTCAACAAATTAAAGGATATGAGCACAGAGATCCAGCTGCTCAAAAGCTACAAATATAAAGTAATTTAAAAGCCTTTGACAGAGGCAGAGAGGCAAGAATTTCTGATAAAGACACAGCTGCAAACAGCTTCGAGCCTTGAAATAACACAAGGAACGTGTATCAATTTCTGTCGCTGTGAACATCGACTGCTGAAACTTAATACCAGCCTCCCCTTGGTGGTGATGAAGAGATGACATTTCCATTTTATTGATCTCGGCAGAGATGCAGCACAGGCAGTGTCAGAGGGAGCGGGGCACGGGGACATCGCAGCCCAGGTCCACCTCCATGGACGCATCCTTGGCCCACCAGCCGGTTTGGTCCCAGGGAAGCTGGGACAAGACAAATCTCTTGGAGGGCTACATGTGCAGCTAAAGAAGAGAAACAAGATTACAGTGGAAAACCAGACTTCTTAACTATATTTATAAGATCATCTGTGGCTCTCACCATGTAAGAGACCTTTATATTCAAATATATCTACACATTTGCATTTGAAGTATATGGCACAGTATATCACAGTAACATACCTCAGAAAAAGTTGCAGCAGTCGAGCTCCTTTGGCCTTTACAAAAAGGCAAAACATGGAAGTATTTTTTTAGCAGGAACTAAGTGCAGATGACCTTAAATGCAGGGCAGGGTAAAATTCTCATCAGGAGCACAACGCTTGCTCTTCAAAGGACACATTCAGAAGCCTCAGCTCCTCAGATACTCTCATTTTCAGTCATAGGAAGTGCCAGGCATGTCTTAGTGGTTAATTGTAAGGTCTAGCAGGCCATACTTTACAGCACTTTTTTAATTGCATCACAGTGTTTGTCACATACATGTTATCAAAGTTGCTGGCACTGTTATTTTTTTTTTCTTCCTACAAGTTGATGATGTGTGAATAAAAGTGCTTCAGTGTTTCTAACACTGTCCAAATCATGAAAAAGAAGACAAAAATATTTTCAGCACTTAAATTGAGGAAGGATGGGGAGCTGTTCATAAACACGTGCCTTTAATTTTGTTTCTGTCATACACTCCCCTTACTCCCCTTACACTTTTCAAGGCGGTTTTATTTGCAGAGTTAAATTGTGAAAAGGCACGTAACAAGATATTCAGGGGGTGGGAGGGGTTGATGTGGTTTTCTCCTGTTTGGTTCCTGCTTTAAGAAGTAGGTGCATCCCTCCTGTCAGAGTCCTCACCAAGCTCCTGTCAAGCCAAAGACGTAAAAGCCTTGCACAAAGTAGAGGGTGAGGATGGAAGCATATCCCATCATAGATGATAAAAATTAATCATGGGGTTTTTTTCACTGAAAAATTTTGGCTCTATCCAAAAAAGAAAATTTTTGGTTTCCTTCACAAAAAGAAAACACTGGAAATTCTCATTTTATAGTGAAGAAAATGTTTATTTTAAGTCAAATGAAATGTTTTACTTGGCCTCAAATTAAATTTTTCAGATTTTTTTTCTTTTGCCTAGGAAACAAAAAAAAAAAAAAAAGTTGCTTCAGATCAAGCAGAAAGACTGTTTCCCTCCAATATTTCAATACAGCCAGCCAACTGAGAAGTCAGTTATGTGCATAGTTTTAGACAAAAGTAGCAACATTTGGCTTTGCTGTGCTACAGAACAAAAAATGGGAGAGACTTCATTTTTCCTGCGTGCAGGCAGGAAATAGCAATATGATTTTCTACTCCTTTATCTAGGTCTTCTGACTAAGATAGATAGGCTGAGAAATACCCTCACACAAGCCGTGGCAGAAATAACATCCCACAAGACATGGAAGTGACCTGCTGCGAGAAGGACCCGTCAGACCGGCAGATCGTCTACTGGAAGGAAAAGGAGGTGCAGGACATGGCGGGGCAGCGACAGAAGCAGGCAAATGGAGACCAAGCGGACCGAGTGCCCGTAAGGAGAACGGTGGTGAGGGACGCGGGCCTGGCAGCAGCAAAGGCACGTGTTCGAGATGGCCAGCGTACAACAAATCCCAGTATCAGCTACTTTACTGGTTCCAGCGCCAGGTACTGTCACGCTCGCCTTGCTGACACCTCCTGCAGCCACTGCAGGACAGCGTGCTATCGGGCGACCCATGAGCTCCGGCCCTGCAAAGATGTGACCGTACCAGGCGTCCTTATCACCACCACTTGCCTGGACACAGGCCAGTAGCAATAGGAGAGAGCTCACGATGATACAAAAGTGGATACTGGCAGCGCCTTGAACCTATTCCCAAAGAAAACCCACTCCTCTCCGCAAGACATGGTATGGCAGAGTGATATGAATGTCCTGCCTGCCACCTAAGCAGATTTATAGGTTGCATCTACTGCTGGCCTCTTCTGTCCTGCAACATTTCTTGAGTCGTTATATCAGCTCTGAGTAGCTAACAGTAGGTTAGGGCATCAGGGGCCCGCGTGCTAGAAGCTGGTTTGGATTCCTGAAAACCAGCTGGAGGAGGCAGGCTGCTAATGAGCACGTGGGATGGCAGGAACAAGGCTCTTGCCTGTCCATGGAGACACCCGCCTGTCCGTGACAGTGAATGCCACACTGCTAACCAGAAACCTGCCTCAATGGCTGACCAAGCACCATGTGGTGATGGAGTGGCATCCTTTTTGGTAGACATGTACGCTTACCTGGTCAGAAGCAAACCGTGGACCCTTGCGAGCCAATTGCCACCTCCTGCCAGCTGCTACGCACGGCTTCTGTAATTTCAGGTGTATTGGCAACAGAAATAATTGCAATGTACTGTTAACTTGTCAACATCAAATTTCCTAGCCATAGATGTGACCTGAATTAACTTAGCCCTGGGCTGGCACAGCCTCCCTTGTCCTCGTGGGTTGACATAGGCAGTTGTCACAGCTTCTCCAGGCTGTCCACTCTTATGCAATGTCCAGAGTCATTTCCAGTCCATGCAGCTCTGCATCAGGCAAGAATCACACCCTGCTTTGTGTCATTAGTCCTGCTTCGGAAACACCAGTCCACAGCCAGGAAACCCGGTGGGGCTCACAGCTGTCGCTGTGGCCAGGGCCAGCTCTTTCCACGCAACTCTCCAGCACATACCGCCTCACTGTAGGAAGCTGCCCCCACCTCCTGCGATCACAAGCCACGGTGCAAACGCCCTCCCCCTCTGACACCAGCTCTGTGCAGCCAGCTGCTGTGCAGCCGGCAGTGGTAGGAGTTCACCCCATGCCAGAGCCGTGCCTTGGGTGGGCAGGAGCAAGGAGCAGGCATGGCAGGGCACGCTACTGGGTGGACAAGCTGGCAGCAGGGAGCTTTCCTGCACCCGAACCCAGAGAGGTCAGGCAGGTGCTCCCAAAACCCACAGTAAAATACCCCCAGGGACGCTCCTGCTCCTGCCACCTTGAGAGCATCAGGCTACGCCCCTGCTAAACCCAAGTGTCCGCAGCAGCTTGAATATCAACCAAGTGCAGTTCAGCGTCCAGGTCCAGGCTAACTCTGCAGGGAATATATTTTCTTTTGGAGGTCCTGACAGAAACTGTAAGCCTCTGCTCTGCCTCAGAGTATCCTCCCAGTGGTTGCAAGCGTTTTCCTCAATGCGCAAAGCTATCTCGGAGTTCCTTAACAGCTCTCTAGAAGCATGAAGAGAAGGACCTCCCTGCCTCAAAACCTGAGTGGAGAAGACAAGAGTGTTTCAGGCTGCATTATGTTTCCTCAGGAATCCAAATCCCTGAATAGGTGATTTTTTAACCAGTAAAGACTTAATTTCTGAATTATGTTGTGTAATGTACTCAAAACATAAAAGTCTCTAATGTGCCGCTACAATGAATATGTAGAGTACAATATTTGCAATAATTTAGCAGGAGGCCAGTTGAGCTGATAAAGCCTGGGACAACTTATGAAAATACCTAAAAAGGAAAATTTATATTTTTTTTTCCAGTCATGGATATAATAAGCATATTTTCCTAGGCATGGTCTGCAATTCTTGCCTCCCTATAGGATGAATGTGTTTCCCCAGTTAAATGTACAGCACCAGCTGAAGTGAATGGGGTGTGTGTTTGCTTTGTTTTTCTTATTAAATATAGATTTGTGGTCAATCAGGAGTTGTAAAAATATTACCGAGGTGGTTACAGCCAATAATATTTCCCTTTGATAATTTTATGGCCCTGTGGTCAAGACATGAGTGTCTGGAGTGTGAAAGGAAGCAGGATCTGATTCTGCATGCCATTACCAACTTGCTGGTAATTAAAAAACTGAAAAGTCAACAAAAAAGTGCAATGTATTCTCACTGTAGCTGTTGCTGCAGTAGTCACGGCCAGCCACACAGGTTTGCAGGCTAAATCCTCACCACCGGCACCGCTTTCCCTCCTCTTTCCCCCTCGTCCTCCCTTTATCCTTGCAATCGCCACCTTTTTCCCTGATCTACGAGAAGCCATCACCGGAGATGAATATCAGTTTATGAATATTGTTTTATCTATATCACATGCATCTGGCTGAGACAAGCAAACACCATTTCAGGACAAAAAAATTCGTGGTTAACGGGAGCTTTTCCTCATGCCCCTGGAAGCACCCTGCCTCCGTCTGCCCTTCCGCTCTCCGACGGGCTGCTCCCCGTGTCCCTGCCATGCCACGGCACTGCCGGAGCTGGCAGCCGCCCGCTGCCCCATCCCGGGGTGCTCCCGCCAGGGCCACCCGCTCCCCACCACCCTGCGTGGGGCTCAAACCCCACGGGGCTCACGCTGACCCCCGCTCATCTGTGACCAAGCTGACCGCGCCGAGCTGACAGTGTGGAAATGGATGGCGTTAGGGCCCTGCACTGGTAATTAAAGAGCAGTAAGCGATATCCACAAGGGAAGTAGCACAAGGGTTGCTCCTCTCCAGCTATGCTGGCAGGGAACAGGCAAAGGTCTGCAGGTGGGCTTTTGAGCTACAGACAAGACAGAATAAAACGGGCATGACACCTTAAGACATAGCCAAGCCAGTTATCTGAGACTGACAGTTCCCCTTCATCCCCTGACTGCAAAAACTGAGATGTTGGAGCAGACCAGATGTGACAAAATGCTTAGCTGGAGAAGCACAGTGATAGCCTAGTATCCTTCCCTTTCATCAGCTCCGTGGCCACCACGTATGGACCCCGCAGGTTCATGCTCCAGGTCGTTAAAAATGGTTCATTTGTCTGAAATGTGGAACTCTGAAACTTCCAGAAAGAAAAATGTACCTCAAAAATGGCAGGTTTTTTCTCCCTGTAATGATCTAAAGACATTGCAGCATTAGGCATAACAAGGGATGCTCTCTCATGAAGCACTGAGTGGCCGGACACCACCAATATTTACTTTTTAATCCTTTTTTGCTTCCTTACCGAGCAACAGCAACCGGTGCAGCAGAAGTGCTGCCATCCTGACCAAATCATCCCACTGCCCGCCCCCAGTGCTGCCTCAGCTCGCGCACACGACGGACAGACAGACGGACTCACACTCTGGTAACTGCCTGAACAGCACAAATATCACCCCAACCCTGCAAAACGACCCTTTCTGCTACTCTGAGACTGCCCCCCCCCCAGAGCGTGGGCTCATGGGGATGGGCACCCCCCGCACCCCGCTCACTGCCCTGCGGGCAGCCCCATTTTTGCCTTCCCCTCACTTTCTGGGGAGGGCAGAAAAAATTCTCGTCGTTCCTGTGAACTATTTCTTCCTGTTCAACAGAAGATGGGGTAGGAACAACCATTGCCACACAATTTGTCATTACAATTATTAAGGATCATATATACTTATTATCTTACATACAATATATACCAATGCGAGCATGAATACATAGTATTAAAAAGAAACAAAAGATTTTAGTCCTTCCTGAGCATTTTCATGCAGTGCCTGAACATAACATTTTGAAATACAAAGGTACAAAGCTTTTTTTTTTCCCCCTGGGGGGGAGGGTGAGGCAGTAATTATTTTCCCCATCTCTTTTCCAGAAAGAATGTATTTAAAAAAAAAAAAGCACCAGCGTCGTTTCCTCCCACACACTTTTTCTGGTTTTACCCCTTCAGATTTTTGGTGAAAATAAAATAGAATCCAATTATAAAAATGAGAGAAAAATCTGATTTGTCAATTGAAAAAATGTTAACACTTGCAGAAAATTATATAGGCATTTTCTATTTCACGTTTTTTATGAAAAATCAGGACATTCTGAAGAAGTTGAAATGTTATTCTGAAGTATTTCAGTTTTGTCAGCTCACTATTTTTCAACAAATACGTTTTCAGTCAAAAATTGTCAATCTTCTTTTCTTCTCCGATCCTTTCGCGACTCCCTCTCACCATCTCCTTACACTGCCATCCGGCAGCTTCTGGGCCCACACTAAGGATCATTTACCCGCTAACGTTTTTCAGCTAATCGGGTCTTTTTCCTCCTACACCCCACGGCGAGGGCAAAGGAGGGAGCGGGACCCTCTTACCCCATCCAGCACCTCCCCTGGTCGCCTTTCTGGACCCTGCATTTACAAGGGCATGTATGGATAGGCAAAGGTGACCTGAGCCGGGGGACAGATTGCCTTCTTCAGCAGTTACGGAAACATCTCCTTTGGGGGATTTTTTTTTTTTTTTCCCCTGGCATTATTGTTATTTTTTTCCAAAGCACAAATATGGATTTATCTGGACGTGAATATGTTCCACAAATTAAATGATGTCTCATCGTGGGGGTAAGAGGGGGAGCGTGCGCTAGATTAGCTAATAGGTCTCCCATCTGTACTGTCTACGATATGATGATAAGCATACCTAGAAACGCAGGAAACGATTCACAAAAGCAATCAGATAATGAGGAATATTATTCTCAGAAGGTCCTTCCTGTGTTTGAACAGGGGGAACAAATTAAAAGCTCAGGTTGTGTGGTAGCTTGGAAATAGTGCACATGGTGACTAAGACTCTTATCAGAGGCAGCACCGAAATAACATTTTCTGCTAAAGAGCTTGAAGAAATATGTTACAAAATTATTAATAATGCATTAAAATTTGCAAGAGCATGAAGGCAGCGATAGTTGAGCTGTGTACTCCCAGAGTTTGAAGTGGAAAGGAAGAAGTGCTTGTAAGGCACAGACAAGGAGGTGGCTTCCAGTTACAATTGCTCACAGCATTAAAAATAGTGGTGATAGTTATTGCTGGTGATAGTATTGTGCTGGAAAAAAAATGTGCAAAACAAAACAGGAAAACGGTGCGTACTCCTCCCCTTTTTGAGAAACAGAGATCCAGCTCCGTCCTGGCCGCAGTAAGAGCAGCAGCGGCCATCAGCCACCGAGACCCGCTGCACACCGGCGGCTGCCTTCGGAAATCAGCGGCGGGGAGGAGTGATAACACCCGCGAGCAGAGGGTCCTTCTCCCGCCCTTCGAGTGGGGCTTTTGGACAGGGCCCTGGAAAACTTCCCAGCAGCCAAGCTGCGGTGTTTGCTTTGTAAACTAGAAGGGGAGCAATGCGGCGATGTGATGCAGGCTGGCAACATGCAGTGGGGATGCCCATAAAGGAGATCTTAAGCCACTGCTCATAGTCTGCTCCACGGAGCAGAGAGATCAGCCACACCGGGGTGCGAGTCAGACCCCCAAAAGTAGCGATATCCCAAGGCTAAAATTCAGGTTTGTGAGTACCCTCTGTTCCTTTACAAAATACCACCACAGCTTGGCAGGATATTGAGGTTCCTGTTCAGACCGACGTGCTAATAGTTTGTGTGTCCCTCTCCCTCCGAGCCGGTACCTTCTTCCTCCAAGATCGTTTCAGTGAAGTATTGATGCTTGACATACGTGTATGCTCCAGGCCCGTGAGAAACCACCATGAAGTCAATCAGTCAGCAGGGCAGAGCTGTGTGCGTAAGCACTTTATTATAACAAGTGTTAGATGTATTATTATTAAACATATATCAGGGCTTTTGGTCTCCTTTGATTTTGTGGAGAGTGGGAAAACCAGTCCTCTGACACCGGCCTACGCCTTTAAAAAGCTAATCTTCGAGCTTTATTAATAAACATGTAAGTACACCACTGGTATCTTTACTGAGCATCATTCCCTCTCATTCTCGGTGCACTCTGACATTACTTGAAAAGTATGTGCTGTTTGCCAAAGATTTCTTTTTCAATGTCATAATATTTCCAAGCATGAGATAATATTGAGCAGCAGAAGAGGGACAGGTGACCTGCCAGAAGACTGAATAACCGAAAAGTGCCTTTGAATTAGACAAAAACCTTCTGCTTTCATTTCAAAAAACACCACACTGCTTCCCAGGTATGATCCAGACTGTTATATACAGCAAAGTTGGTGAGTATAAATCTTTATTTTGTGTTTCAGAAGGTATGCAATAGAAAACCCATTCTAACAATAAATGCTAGTCACCTGAGGTCTATAGCTTGTTTTGCAGCTCAGAAAAAAAAGCCTCCGTTCACCCTTGGCCAACTGAGTTACATTTTCTGCTATTATTAATGCATTGCAAGGGTTTTTTTCATATCAATTTGAAATTATACATCTGGGAAATCCCAGTACAACGGCAGTCAATGCTTTGTTTCTCTGTGTGGCCCTTTGCAATTACTAGAATGTGCAAATATAATTTAGCGCAGGTAAAATTCAATCAGTCACCCCAAGCACAAAGAAATCTCCATCTCCCAGAAAAAAACCCAGAGAGTGTTTCCCTGCAAATGGCACAAGGGAGCTGTAAGAGTTTCTAAAACAAATTTATTAGAATATTTAAATTCAAGTTGTAATGGGAAATTTAGCTCAATAGGTGAGGTGGCAGCACGCTGAAACCCAAGCGAAGCAGGCAGGCAGCTTTCGAGGCCGCGGGCTCGCTCAGGTTACAGTCCTATTTCTGTTTGCACAAGGCAATTGCAAAAACCAGGCGGGCAGGCTGCTCGAAAAGCAAACCCCAGGGGTGCAAGGGGGGCTGGGGGTACTGAGGGATGAAGAGGCCGCTGAGGAGCGAGGGCAGAGGTATGGCTCCACCAAAAGGGGTCTTGCGAAGGCACCAGAGATGGTGGGAGACACGGTCCTCAGCCACCACCGTGCTCCCAAGGAGGTGGCCGAGAGCCTGCACCCGCACCCAGGGTCAGGCCGGCAGCCACACGCCGCTGCCCGCCCAACCCCAGGTGTTTTATGGGGCCTCTGGCCAGGCTTGCAAACCTTGGGCCCAAGAGAGCTTGCAGCTTGAGGCCGAGCGCAAGGGGGAAAGGCCAGCGGCACCCAGGCCGCACCAGAGGCCGCTGCTGGGGCCTCACGCCGCCTCTGCCCGCCATCACCGGAGGCAGAGGCCCAGCAGGCCTCCCTGCGACCTCCCAGCGCCCAAGGCTGCCAGGCACCCCGCCTGTCTGGAGACGGCAAGGCCAGCAATCGCGTCGAGGTTACAGCTCTACGGTTTTTATAAAATTACACCGTAATGAGGAGGTGTAGCTTTAAAAAAAAAATTAAAAAAGGCAAGGGAAGAAAAAAATGCAAAGTTTAAGGACCGCGGGATCTACGCTCCTCAAGCAACTCCAGCACCAAAACGTTTTGTTTTTGTCAGGCAGCAAAGGCCCCCCTTCACCTCCCGCTATGTTCAGTAGGAGCTTTGTCATCGCCTTCAAAGGAATCAGGATCAGGCCTCCAACGTGTTAATAAGCAACAAGAATTATGGAAAGAATTACATTTAATGTGAAGTCAGGCTGCCTGCGGTGCTCGCACCGTACAGCCTGTCACAGATCGCTTTGTGCTGGAAACCTACACCACGGACTGATCCATGGATGAGACAACCACGAGACATTTCTGCTTGGCAGGAATATGGAGGGAGAAGGAGACGAGAGACAAGTCAGCAGCGGCTGAGTGTGTATGGGGATTGCTGGAAAACTCCAGATATACACACAGCTCCACTTCTGAGGAGCCGAGAGCACCTCGAGCATGGTGTGGAAGCAACAGCCTTTGCACTTTCCAAACTGTCGTGACTACCCTACCAATAAAAACTGTTCTGCTCTTGTACAGCTAAAATCCCACTGCTCTGAAAGTGCTCACCTCAACATTAAGAAAGTACCCTTTTACAAGTATTTTGGAAAAGAAATTAAAGCAGTTTTCTTTGTCACTTCCTTCTGAAAGAAGCATTCCGGCTTATCTCCTAGAAGAATGAATCAGCAGGGGAACATGTTACTCCAAAATACCTTCACACATACACAAAAGGGGGTAAGGGGATTGTGTCTAAGGTGACTCCCATGTTGGCTCTTTGTCCGTGAGACCTTGCTGAAGAGGTTCAGGCAATGTTTTTCTTTCATGTCCTCGTAACCCCAAAGAAAGCCGTGACCACTGCAAGTAGACCTGTGTGCAAGCAGTGTGTGGCAGAACATTAGGGCGCCCATTAAAGCTGAAAAGGTTCAGCCAGTGTGGGAGCAAGGGGGGCTTTTGCTTTTTGGGCATAGGGAAGAATGAGAAACTGCTGAGTTTCACAGAAATAAACAGCAGAGCTGAGGGATAGCCCAATTTACTCATTCCCTAACCTGTGATTGCACCCGAATACGGTCCTTTTACCCATGGCGGGAAGTAAGGTTATTTCTGTGATCCTGCATTGCTATCATTGAGTTATTTTCCACTCATCAGTCTAGCAGGTAGCCTGGGCACTGTGGCAACTGATTTTCTTCACAGAATAGGCAGCTTTGAAAAACAGTCTTTGTAGCCCCAAAATGACCACGGACAGTGTTTACACAACCCTTCTGATCAAAAATGCATCTGCTTTCCTACCCACTCATTTTTCTGCTGCTCTGAACTTTACCTTCGGTCTCAGTCTTTGCCTCCTGTTGCTCCTAGAGCAGCGTTGTGCCATTTCCTAAGAGTTCCTCCCTTCTTCCTTCTAAATCACTCAGTCACATCCTGTTTTTACATCTTGCCCTAAACCCTTCCTTTTGACTATAACTTACAACTGACTGTATAAAACAACATCAATATTGTAACAGCTACTTTGGAGCTGTTGTGATGGGGCTTTCTAAATATGCATGTTAAAACCTCTTATGAAATTTCTGTAGGGGGTAAGGGTGGGAAGTGCCGTTTACATTCAGGTGCTGATGATTAAACTGTTTTCAAATTTTTTTAAAAAGTCCCACCTGGCCTGGAAATAGAAAAATAGAAAAAAAGTGCCTACAGTTACTTTGGGAAGCTCCCATGTTGCTACGACCCCTGCTTACCTTATGGATGGCTTTAATTTGGGATACGACATTGCTCCTGACAGAGGCTGAGAAGTTGCACCCCCACCTCTACAGTAAAAATCAGTGTTTCCTCTGGAAGTTAAAACATCCTGAGGAAGAGAAAGGAAAGCAAGAGGATTTATCAGACAGAGCCTGACACATCGTAAAGATGCAGCATTGTTATCAGGTATCATTCTAACACACTCGCTGCTCTACACCACTCAAAATTTTATGACCACAAAAACAACCCACACATATATGCCAAAGTGTGACTAGCTGAAGACAGCTCTCAGCATGTTAGCTTCATTTCACTCAAGAAACAAACAAGAGATCACAAATGAAACTGCCTACACCATACTGATGTGAGCAGTAATGTAGGGTTTTGTCAGTGAGTCAATGCGGCTACCAAACCAAGCGCTTTCCTTTCGTGGCTTATAGTACCTGTAAAGCCTTCTGCCTAAAAGCCAATCGAGTAAGACACCGAGTCACTTAGTTGCCACCTAGAGACACATAGCAAAAGCAGCCACTGTATGAATAGTTGACGCAAACATTTTGTTCACAGTTAATTCAGAATGAATAACACAGAGTCATATGGTTACTTCCGCGCCCAGGTACAGCAAGATCTATAATGCATAAAATTGATGTTAAATGCATAAAATCTCCTGCTTGGAGCATCAAAACATAGTCATGGCCTTGAATGCTGATGTTAAATCTGAAGCATACTCCACATATCACATGGACTGCAGCTAACATTAACAGCTTTCCATTGCAACTGTTACGTTGCTGTAATTGGGCAGACACTGGCTAGGGATTTCTTCAGAGACCTATTTTTCAATTAAAGTTTAATCTGCAAGTAAAAGGGTTTATACAGAGCGAGACTGTGCACCTCGTTGTTGCACTGTTTCAGAACAAGAGATTTCTTGGTTTATTATTTCCAGGATGGTGCAGGGGGGAAGGAAAAACAAAAGAAATAAAGGCAGGATGATGCTTTTTCCAAACTCCCTTGCAGGTCCAGGATGAAACAGCTATCCCAGTCGGCGTTCACAGGCATGTGGTCAGGCTCGTCTGGTGCACCACGAGTTGGCTTAACAAGGAGAAACCCATTCTGCGTGATTTTCTTCCCGAGTGAAGACAAAAGGGAAAAAAAGCTGCCAAGAAAACAAGAGAGGTGTTAGTCAAGCAAAATGAGAGTTGCTTTTCTAGCAGGTCGGTCTAGCTACAGTGTGGGTTTAGGCTTCCTAACTGCGCGCTACCTAACTCCTCTGCTACTACTATACATCAGCCTGGAGGCAGGGAAGGGAATAACCCCTCAAGATAAGCAAAGCCCGGTAGTCCTGCGAATCCCTGCAGTAACTCCTGCCACTCCTGCTCCCGCCGTGCGCCTGCCTCTCGGGGAGCATGGGTGCCTTTGGTGGAGTTCAGGCGCACGCAGGAAGATGATTCTCCCCTCTGGGTCCAGACAGCTGCTCCTGAGCATTGCAGGGAAAATCCATTACTGCTTCCTGGTGTTAAACAGTTAAACCAGCTGGATTTGGGGATCTAGAAAATGAGGAGGATGAGATAACTACATTTGCGAGAACATTTGTTTTGAATCCAAACCATTTCCCCAAGTGTATTAATATGAATTACCAGGAGATTGTCTGAGGATTTATATGTGTAGTATTCCAAAAGAAAAAAAGAAAAAGCCTGAGCAGGAATAGTCAGTTTTAAATTAAGATAAATTACTCCAAGTTTCTTTTTAAAATATACGCATGTCCATTGTTTACGATTGTAGAGTTCAAAATGCTGAACGTGTCTGCTGAGAGGATATACGCCTCCCTTGCAAAACTCTTTGCTCTAGTTATTTGAAAGACAGCCTGATAATACTGCAAGGAAAAAAGGGGGGGGGGCGGGGGAGGAAAGAAAGAAAGTGGGAGAGAAAGAGAAGGAGCGAGAACACACAGCATTATTGACAATTGCTGATCTTGGGGGGGGGGGGGGGCGGGGGGGGAGTTTAGGCATAAACTAGAAATTAAATTTTGCCAAGATGTACCAGAGTACAGTCCCTCTCCATTTACATAATCAAATAAAAGGTAAGATTCAGCAGCACGAATACTTGACCTACCAGTAAGCTGTTTGTTTCTTAGTGAGAAATAGAGAGAGAGAGAAAAAAAAATTCTTTAGGAAGTTAGCTCTTTCTCATACAGTTCATATTATATGTGGCACAGGCAGCAGATATAGAATTTGCTACAATATATTAGTTTGATAACATTGTAGAGGGTTTCTCATCAAAATACAGAGATGGGGAATTATAGTTCCAAGGCCTAATTTAATAACAAAGTATGCTGTTGTTAAAACCATTTTTTGCCTGCGCTCTATAAGCAATGTGTGCATTGTATGAAGAATCTGGGAAGAAAAATTGAAGAATTATGCAGACAAATACTGGTATGTGGCCAGAGCTTAGGAAAACATGTAGCTGCCTCTCGGTGTCCTTATTGCCCATAAAAGAACATTTCACACGGTCAACAGCTCAAATTTATGTGGACCCTTAGGGGTAAATTTTCAGTACAGTGAATAGGAACTCACACACGCAATCACGTTATTGTTAATGGGAGTTGTGTGGCTACTTCTTCCACTCAGTGCTAAAAATGTGCCCCTTGATGTAGAACGCTAACTATCGACAGACCACTCCTGCTCCCACTCTTCTTCTCTGTCAGCAGTGCCAGGGGAGCAATGGAGAGCGGCCCCGAAAACCCTTGCCTCGCGTCTTCTCCTCCCGCCGCACCGCTGACACAACCGTTGGGAGGGCACGTCCCGCCCCCAGTAAGGGCTGCAGGACGGGAAGCACAACATCCATGATGTGATGCTCTGCCCGTTCCCCGTTGCTGACTGCAGGTGAACCTTCCCATGTCTCCCTGCCCAGAAACATGTCACCATCTCCACTGTGGTTTAAGCGCTGAAGACCTTCCAATAGGTGTAGCAAGTCTTCATGCCCTCTTGTCCCTTGGATGTAGCCAACGCCAGGAGGGTCTTGCCTCCACTGATTTTGCTGGTAACAGATTTTTTTCTTGGTGCCCGTTTCCAGCTCTTAACCCCGTGGTATTTCTCTAGCGATGCTGGTTGCACTGCATCCAAATAACCATCCAGTCACGACTCCTGCACGATGAACTAAGACCAGCGCAGGAGGGTGATGAGCTGAAATGATAGCTTGAAATAGGTAAACAACAAAAACTCACCAATAATTATAAGACTTTGCAAAAGAGGACTGATTTTCTTTACTGTAACTAAGCTTTAGGATGACATCCTAAAACTTTTAGCAGCAAGTCCGAGGGCCAGAAACTTCACTTACATGTGTTTCTTCACTAATAAGCTGGCTATAGGCACTGGGACTTGAAAAACACCACCAGATATTGCAAAATTTGGAATGAAATTGTGAACGCAAGCAACACCAGAAGCTGCTGTGCACTAGCAAGCTACTTGGCTCTGACAGCTTCAACACCCACAAGAACTTTGGGGTAGTTGGTCACACACCATCCGTATTACTACATCCCCGTGCTTGGTTATAAGGCTGGATGTGTGGCTGCCCTCTACGGCCAGGAGTGCACCCACCCAGGCAAGAAGAGCCCGTCTTTCTGTCACACCCTGACGTGACGCACAGTTGAGAGGGTTCTAGAGTTGGGGCTGCTGACAGGTGCAGTTGAAGCTCACTTGTGCCAGGATGATAGTTAATGTGTTTCCAACCGTGAAGTCAGGTGTTCTGCTCTGGTTTCTGAGGTCTATAGGGTGAAGCAGTGGTTTCTTCAAACTTGGTCACAATACTGCATGGCATTTGAGACAAAAGATGTTGGCAACATCTAGTTGTTACACTCTTGTTTCTATTTACCCACCAAGAAGCACTAAAAATCAACAATGCAGAAGGTGCTCCTCCCTGTCAGTACTGGTTGGACATCATTTGTGAATGGACCACCTCCATGGAGAGAAAGCATAACTTAATACGTGCAGATGTGAGACCATCTCACACATCAGCTCGCCTTTCTGTGAAGTAATGAGATCCTACCTAACAGCAAGAAGGTCTCGCATGGAGGGAAACGCATGGCCAAGGAGGTCATTGAAGTTCCAGATAATTTTTATAGGGTCATCCTTGTAACCTGTACCATAGAGACCTCCTGCATGATGGAGGAAGAGCTTCACGACCAAACCTCCTGTCTGCTTTTTGCAGGATTGGCTAGAGATCAGATACCAATTTTATTTGCCACTGTTTAATTTCTTTCTTTTTAATTAGATGTGTTAGGTACTCAGAATCTTGTTTGGGATTGGATTCACAGCCCACCATATTTCTTAAACTATGATAGAACAATTGGCCATTAATTCAAAGCAGTGCTAATAATGGTCGCTACAGCTACTAGGAGAAACAAATGGGAAGGCTGTTGAAAGACCTCTCCACTTTTAACCCCCTTGATACAAATTTAGATTTAAGTCAGACAAACAAAAACCTCAATGTCTCAATTGTACTTTGTTTAGTTGTATGACTCCCTTTGGCCTACCCTAATGGTCAGTCCCCAGCACATGAGGAAGAAAAGACAAGACAGACTAGGGGGAAAAAAATATATAGAAATACATATATACCTTCCATGCCAGGCCGTATATCTTCCTAATTACAGCCAGAGGAGGCTGCCCAGAGTTGTTTTCTGAGCAATGCCGAGGCACTGAGGACCCTGCAAGCTGCGATCCTCCTGCCAAGCTTACCTTGGTGAGGAAGAGAGGGCCAGGCGACCGGGAGCTCTCCAGAGAGCATCTCACACCACGCAGAGAGAGCAGGCTGGGGCAGATGATAACGGGGCTCACAGGGGCAGGATGGGAGTTGCCCGTCTCACGACACAAGTCCTGAATATTCTGAGATTTTGTTCTTGGAAGCAATCTCGGCCACCTTCTCCCCTCCCTCCTTCCTTCGTTTTCTTCTTCGACGCGCAGCCCTGCTCCGGTGTACTGCCTGAGTGGGAATTGCCTGCAGGTCCTGATGTAATAGCTGTGCCATATGGTCCCTTCACACAGCGGGAAGGTGGAAAAATCCAGAAGGAAAAAAAAAAAAAACAAAACACCACAGCAACCCTGGAAAACTTTATGTAGCAGCTCAGCAGAACTACAGCTGTGGCCACAAACAGAGGCAGCAACTGGAATATTACGCATGATGCATAGGGCACGGCAACAGCACACAGCTTCCCCAGAAGGCAGCTGAGCTTTATGTCCCATTTAACTGAGAAACCTCCCCGTGTACCGTAAAGCTCCATTAAAGCACACAAGCAGGTGTGGCAACCCTGGTGTTTTCAGTGGTAGATCATTCGGCTCCTCTTGCCTCCAAAGTACCCTCCGCTGGCTGCCTTTCTCCAGGTGTTTGCAGAGGAACCTAATGAGACTGATTGGGACATGCTGATCAGCTTTCATCATAAGCTGTTCTCTAGCAGTCCGATTAATCAAAGTAATAGTATGTGCTGTGCATGTATTTTATGGCTGTACCCAGTTTTGCTTTCAAAACTAAAATAAGACACCTGTTTTCCCCACCCTGTCTTGCTGAGTAGTCCCTTTAAGAGCATAACCTTGTTATCAAATATATGATATACCATCAGAGCTGGGGAGCTTCATACGCACATAAATATCACTCTTCCAGTTTGTGCTTTTTATACTAGCAGAAGAATCTAATGGAAATAAATTCAGTCCATGGGTCAATTACAGGCTTATTTTCATATTTATGGACTTAATACTTCCACACACAAAAAGATTCTAATGATAGCCTAAGGCACAGAGTAATCAAAACAACAGCTATTGAAAGGGAAGGAACCAAAGAAAAGTACCACTTTGAAATTCTACCCTCATCTCCTGATATTGTTATATACACTACGTAAAAAATGCTTTTTCACAAATGAGTATGATTTTTACCTACTTACCGTCAGCGTAACGTTAAAAAGAAACCAAAGGCAAGAGTTGTTACCCGAACAAAAGCCACACTTTTTCCACCTCTAAATTCAAGAAATTAACGCTTTGATATGAACAATCAAATCTCCTTCTTTCTTCTTCTTCCTCCTTGTCCCTGCATCGGTTAGTAAAGGAGGCAAGATTTCGCGCTTCCTTCACGGATCGGGGATGTCCACATGCCCTGTGGTGACCGAAGGATCCCGGCGGCATCCCCCCATGAGAGATGGCGGGTGCCCATTCCTCGCTGACTGGCTGTGTGTGCCTTTGGAGGCTTCACCGCTGCCTCGGGGCAGGAGGAGAGGGAAAGACTAGCTTTAGCTTACGCTGTAGAGCTGCCGGGATAGGCAGAGGAGAGGTATGGACTTCAGAGGGGCTAAAGGAGCTGCTGCCCTGCCCTGCCCTGCCCTGCCCTGCCCGGCCCTGCCCTGTGGAGGAGCCCCTTCTCCCCTGATGCTGGCCACGGAGGGCACGTAGGAGGCACCCCCTCCCCTGCTGCTGTCACTTGAAGCAGCCCCCTGCAAGATAATTCAGAAATTTCCTCTTACGTATCAGCAGTGCATATAGGTGTTTGTTATCCCAGCTTGTTTTCATGTATATTTTATGTACCAAGCAAGGATGTGTGAGGAAAGAAGGGAGCATGTTTAAGCTTTCGATGCCAACTGGAGCAAGATAGACTGCACAAGCTATCACTGAGCACTTCATGCATTGCAACTTCATCACGTTGTTTCTTGAGTTAGTTATTTATTAACAGTCACTGGATTGGAGCATCTTGCATTTGATTAGATAAATGGTATGTTGTTACTCGGAGCATTTTGTGAAGTCGTAATAATCTCTATTGACAATGCATCTATTAGTTTAGCGCAATGTTTTCTAGCCATCAAGAGGATCTTTATGAATCTGAATTCAATGCAAAGGGCCCTAAACCTCAAGCCTTAGTTCTCTAGAAACCTGACATGAGAAATAGCAAAAGAAAATGAAATATTTTCCTCATTTGCTGATTATTTCCACAGCCCCTGAATGCCTATGAATAAACTCTGCCACACCACCTGACACAAGAAAAATAGCCATACAGGAAGCTTAATATTTGCTGTAACCTCAGTTTCCTGGAGCTGGAGCGCTCCCTTAAATAATTTACAGCTCTAAAAGTGAGATAAGACTATCTCCAGTTCTGGCTTTGTTGTGTGTCCTGGGTTATTCTAAACCACTTTCTGCAAGGGACATCCATCATTACAGACCCAGCTTTACCTTCATCCCACATAGACATGTGAGAGACAGTGACTGGAAAGAATGCCAGAACTGGAGATAGTCTGATGTCATTTTAATGATTGTAAATTATTTAAAAAAGAATACCACAGCCAGAGTCCCAGTCATTTGAAAGTGTTTGCTAAAATGTCTAAAAGGTCTTGAGTGACAATCTCTAGTACACATACGCAATGAAAATAAGGTTAATGACTCTCATTTGAGAGGGAAGAAGTGCATAGGGCAGGAGAGCAATTGTTCAATTTTACGCCGCAGGACTCTTGATAAAGAACGAAACAACTCCACTCAGGAACGACTCTATCAATTTTTGCTACATTCCAGTAGCGTTAATAAGATCAATGGTATTAAAAGCAATAAAACACTCAGTCTACCTAGGACCCTAACTTTTACCTGCTCCACTCAACACACTAACTTCAGCTGACATTACCAGCATCTAGCATCAGATTTGCTGGGGTCCAGGGGGCAGAGAAGTTACAGAAGCTGCCAAAACTGTTTTGCTGCAGCTAGAAAGGAAGCAAGAAGGGGAAGAATTATGAGGACAGTAACAACTGTTGCGATAGATTTGGATATGAAACTGCCCTGGCAGCTGTGACCCTAGACTGAGCGTAGTGGTAGACAGTGAGGAGCTTCCTAACCCAGAGGGTAAGAAGGTAGAGGAGCACCACAAAGAGCACCAAGCTGACCTCTTGCCTCAGGAACCGAAATGGCTTGGACTGTGATCTTTTCAACTGCCTTCTCCAAAAGGAAATTTTAAAGACAGTGCAGTAACTGAAAAGACACCGGCAATGTCAAGAAATGCCTTCTACGCAGTATTACAAACTCGTTCACCACAGATTACAGCATGTGTCTTCTCTGCCATACAGGCATTATCTCATCTCTTTAAAAGACGGGTAGGTTCAGCCACAGAGAGGTCATATCCAAAGTCACATACGGAGCTGGGAATTAGGACCCATCAAATTGCACTACAGCAATGTAAGACACGGTGTCCACTGGCTTCAGTGGGAAGCCCAGCATAAAAAAACAAAGATTACCTACTGTCATTTGAGGAGTTTTCCACTTCCACACATGTGCTCAGGGCACTATATACTGGCTCCAGGTCCTCGAACCATGGGAAATGGCAGGCTTCCTCACGGCTGCTTTGGTTGTGTTCCTCATTTCAGGCCATTGTTCCAGACTGTATCTTTTGTTTGGGCCTTGGCAGGCAGTAAGACAGAGAATGCTAATGAATGTCTTCGCTCCGAGCGCAATATAAGAGAGGCATCTCATTTTCATTTTCTTTCCTGTGAGTCTTGAGTTTTAAACTTGAGCTATGCAATGGAAATGCAATTCCCCTTAAAATGATAGGCTCTCTCCTTTGTGCAGATAGTCGAAAGACACTGGATAAGCCACTTCTCAGGCAAACTCGCACAGCCTTAAATGTTAGAGAGCAATACAGACATGCAATTTATTGTTGCAGAATGGAAACTCTTGGATATTTATTGGCAAAAATAGAAAATTTCCCTTCTACAATTTAGACCTCAAGTACCGGCCGTACTTAGAGATTTGATACGGGTGATTTTGTTGCTTCAAAATTGGTAGGAGAAGCTGGCATCGTCATACCACCACCTCTGGCTTCAGTTTGTTTCACCTATATTTTTACCTGAAGAATCATGGGTGATTTCCTGCCTTTTGGAGAGGTTCTCAGTGGTGGTTGACAGCAGCATCCTCAGCAACTCTGCTTATCCCACATGTGCAAAGTAAGAGAGTCTCTTTTATATGTATGTATACATGTTTCATCCGGCACTGCACAGAAGTCAGTTTATCCTGGATGGATCACACCTGTCTGGTGTAAGCAGAACTAGTTTTCTAAAACTCTCAGGAAATGCAGCCAGGAGTTTGATGCCTAATTAAATCATCTCCCCCAATTTCTGGCCCTCTGCTGGCTGAGATTTTCAGAAAGTGTGCAAAGAATGGATTTGACTTTCAGCAGGCAGTGTTGAGCATCCGCAGCCACCACCGCCTCCCAGGGAGCTCCTGCCTGTTTGACAGCTTTGAAAATCATCAAGTCATTAAGCTACTATTTAAATTAAGAGCAAGGACCTAATTTTAGGTACCTGTATCTGAAATCTGTGTGCACTCATTGCCATCATTTCAAAATTCCTCACACTAGGGACAGAACAGGACTTCCTCGATCCTAAATTCATACATCAGCTCATATACTCTTGACCATCCCCTTTTGGTTCCTTTCTTGGTGAAGTTGTCCATGCCCACTCCTTTCCTGAGTCTTAAAATAAAATAAACATCTCGGTGATCTGTATTTACGTGTAGATAGTCTGTGTGTATGTGTGTACACATATGCTTGCACATGTGCGTGTCTAAATCAAAGTACTTAAAAAGGTTTACCATGTCTTAATACATATTGTGTATCATCAGTGGAAGTTTTCACTGTGTTCATAGAAAGGTGTGTGTGTCTGTGTGTGTGTGTGTATGAGAGAGAGAGAAAGAAAGAGCAAGAGAGACAGACGGAGAGAGGGAGAGAGAGTGCACCAGGAATTATCTATGCATAAAGAAATTAAAAGAGAATATTTTTCCAGAGCAATTGAAGCCCATCTCCTGAACAATGACGACAGCTCCTCATTTTCGACAACAATAGAGGGCACGTAGGAGTCAGCTCATTAGAATATCTGTGGCTCTTTTCTGTTCTCTCTGCATTAAGCCCCCATAATGTCAGTTGTCACTTATTAATGACAATTAACTAGTAATCAGCAGTGAGACTCTTCGAGGTGGTCCTTGCCTGACAGGTGAAGAAAGAGAACATTGCGTAGTGCCATGCAGTGACATGGAACCTTCAAAGGGAGCACGGCATTTCCATAAATTATTTCAGAAAGAAATTTTCTTTTAGACATTCTCTTTAAAGCATTAGGATCTTTAACCCTAGAAGGACTATACGGTTGCAGCTGTCCTCCCTCCCCCCCTCCCCTTATCGCTAGTATTGGATAAAATTGGAAGGCAGCCTGATCTGTCATGTAACCCAATTCCCATCTGGGGCTGGAATAGCTATCAACCCACTCTGCTGAAACTATAAATACCTTCCCTTGATACTCAACCTTAAGTGCTCACTTACAATGATGCCCAGATATCAATAGTGAAGTTGCCAACTGAGAGCAGCTAGGTGGATGGCCAGTAGAGACTGCAACACATCTATTATAATGTCTTTAAAAATTAAATGACTTGCAAGCGCTCCATTTACGTAAACGGGTAGCCTATGAAATTGCACCACCTTCTCCCCTGTTTCTGATGGCTTTTACACCCACTTGTTACGTTTTGTCTTAAACGAGATGGTAACTACTGTTACTAGGTGGTTTTACAGCAACCAGCATATTCAGGGCTCTGGACCCTGATTGCTATTGCAATACAAATTTGATGTAGTTTACTGCTCTTAGAAAGACTGAAGTGGAAAAAACCCCAACGACCAGCAACAAAACAACCATTAAATTTCCCCCATGCAAAGCTTTCCTCATTGCTCCTCTCCCTGTCTTATGCAACACCAGGTAAAGAGCACTCACCACCACGTTTCATTCAAGCTCTTTGCTCAGGCTTCCCTCCTTTTCTCTCCTTCTTCTCCCTGACCCTCCAGCTTTTGAACAGACAATCCTGCAAAGTCTTTACGTTGACTACTTCAGCTGTCCACTACAAAACCTTGTTTCCTTCCCGAGACAAACTCAGCCTCATTCCATGTCCTTTGCAAGGAGTCAGAGAGGTTCCCAGACATCACTCAGGCATGCTCCTGTCTCCCAGCACAGAGCCCCTTTGAGCTTTACCTAGCCAGGTCCCCTTTTGTTTCCCAACAGGCAAACAGGCCTTCCAGCCTTTCCCTTTTCACCCCTCTCAGTCCTAGCTTTCAAAATCCCTCCCGACTGCTCTTGCTAATAGCAATTATTCTCCCGTCATTTCTTTTTCCCATCTTTTCCTTCTTCTCACAGTGGATCACCAAGCTCCAATTCTTTTTTGTGCTGCTTTTACCCTTCTGATGGCTGCTGATCGTTCGACTCTGTTCTTAGGCGTTCCTCGGTCCTATTTCTTCTTTGCGCTTTTCCAGACTCCCGGTTGTCAAAGCACACTTAAAAAATGTGAAATGTGACACTCACCAACCCCCAAAACTCGGGCGGAGGATCCCCATGCAATGTTAAGTCTAGACCTGCTGCCTTTTTTAGAGCAAAGCTCTCTAATTTTTCACATTATCCCGCCACAGAAAAGTAGTGATGAGAAATAGTAGAGACATTTAATGCTAAATGCTACAAACTTTAGCAAGATAGCACTTTAGAGGCATCTAAGGATACAACTCTCCCTTGAACATAAAGACACACATGACTGCGAAATGAAATGTGCTATACAGTGCATCCTTGAACCACATTTTATCATCATGCTACACACTCGGATACTACTATATATAATTATTAATACAGCATGCCCATTGCAAACATGCTGAGTGTGTTTGACCTTGGACTGCCAAGTAATATACCAACTGTGGGCAGTGTCTGAGGCTGTAGTGTTTTTTAGAGACAGCATTTGCACATTAATTAACTTAAAGCTTGTTTACGATGAGAATTTTCCAGTTAAACCATTATAGTTACACTGGTAGCATTACGCAGTTTCCCTGCCACAGAAGCCCTAGGCAGTTTTTATTACAGAATAAAAGTGGCTTTTTCCAGTTTGGCTTAAATTGCTTCCAAAAAGTACTTTAGTCTAAATTGAAAAAAAAGTCCAGAACGAAAATGCCTAGGGAGTGACTTATACCAGTGAGAAAAGCCATTAAGGAACCTCGCATCCTACCGACAATGGGTCTAGCTTTCCCTTGGAACACGGGATGAACAGAAGTGATCTACTACACAACTTTTTCACCTTTGTAAGTACGAAGCAATGAGATGTCAAAGACCCTAAAGCCAAAGGGCAGCGTTTTCAAGAGCCACTTCTTGTATTGCCAGGCATAGCAGGTTACGCTGAAGTGGTCGTCTGAAAACATAGAACTCTGTACCCCTTTATCAAGACCGAAATCCCTTGCTATCCCGTTCCTCTCCCTCAGTACTGCAGTACTGGGGGGAGAGAGGAAGGTGAGAGCGGCAGAAATCTGGTTTTCCCCAGCTGGGTCTCACTTCCAGAGGCAGTCTTCAGGATTTTACAGCAATGGTCTCCACTAGCTGCAGAATGGTGGCAAATGGCGCGCGACCCAATCTGTCTGTCCTCATCGGAAGATGATGTCCGTTTCCAAGATACAGCAATGTATCCTGCCATTCAAGAATACAAAACCTCATGATTTCAAGTAATTCAGCAGGACCGATACTTGACCTCAGCACTACGCAGCCTTGAGCACCCAAACTCCTCTGAAAGGAATGTCAAGGAGTGAATGGATTCTGAGCATGGTGATACACAGTATGATATAATGAAATTGAAGTGCCAGCTGGCAGGTTAATAAGTTTTGTCAAACTGTTTTAGCACCCACCAGTCCACTAGTGAACTTATTTGAAAGAAACTGCTCGCTCTTAGCTATTGGACCTTCCATCCCAGATTATACTGGGCTGAACTCAACTACTTATTCCGATGACAAACTTTCTGGGGAGTAAGGAACTGTGCCTGAGAGCATGCTCTAGTGGCCAGACCTCTACCTGCTGGTCAGGAGCTTTGGGCGCTATTTCTGACTGCATGATTTTTAGCATGCTGCTTTCTGGATTCCACCATCATGAGTGTCATCTTTTGGGTAGGAACTACGGGTACCACCCCACTTTCGTGCATCACAGACAAGCTCAAATACAAACTTCGGTTTGCACACACTGCAAGGAGGCGGCTTTGAACGAGTTGTCGTGTGTACAAAGAGAGATGACTTCCACCTGCATGACCCTGAAGGTTGGCCTGTATTTGCCTAGTGCGTCCCATCAGCCCTTAAGATTTCATAATGCATGCTGTTCCGAGCAAATGAATCAGCTCTGGACTCCTACAAGAGCAGATGGGTTGCAGGCAACCAGACTCCAACCCTCCTTCCTCAAGCGACCACGTGGCATTTAGCCGCAGGTGTCCTACATCTGACAAGCCTGGTCAGGAACCTGTCAGGCTTTAACCTCCGTCTTCAGACAATGCTGACACAACCACTCTGGACAGAAGTACAGTACACTGTCACTATATTAAATTTGTTCAGAATTGTGCTGTAGTGATGGTCAACCCGTTCTGCCCTGAACAATTTAGAGAAATGCTTCTTTAAAAAGAATGAATAATTTTAACAGTTAATCCCCCTCCACATTTTTTACACTGAGAAGTTTATCCCGAAGTAAAAATCATAAAAATTCTGACAACCTGGCCATAGCTAATCAAATTTAAACTTTGTATTTTTTACAGGGAAGGGAAAAAAAACAGAGACAACAACTACAGTAATTAGCATAAAAACTTACTAGACACATTTTGACCATGCTGACCCTGATTCAGCAGGTCACTACACAGGACTGAAGAGAGGAGTGTGAACAAAGTGATCTTCACAACAGAGTAACTGGAGCTTCTCATTCTCAGTGGGAAGGTCTACAGCGTTTATAATCGTCACCTATTCTAATATTGGTTGTCTGAAAATAAACAGGTCCATCAGCCGTGTATCTGTTTGCAGTTCTGATCTCTTGGTGCTAAACTATTCTAAAATCAGTTTTGCTGTATCACCAGTCAAAAAAACAAAGCTAATGAGGATGCTGGATAAAGAAGCACGTTTCATAAATGATACGAACCTCAGGTAATCCGCATCATCTAAATAGGCTCGTAAAATGTTCTCCTTTTTTGCAACACAACCAGTTTTGGGTATCGGTATTTTCACTTAGCTACGATATCACCTTTTACTTAGAATAGCATCTTTCATCCCAAAGTGTGGTCACTCCACCTACCTGTAGGATGAAGGCGACTATACACAGCGATGAAGAGAAACTGTGCAGAGCCACAGGAAACATTATGAGAAGAAACTCCATCGGAACAGCAGGGAAAACAAAAATTTGGAAGAACCTCATACTATCTAGATTAGTATCTGGCCAGTAAATTGGGGTTAGCATTCTATTCTCGTGCATGGACAGAAAAGGACCCTGCTTTAAATTTCAGTGAACAGATGGTGAAATCCCACTTCCTGCTACTTTCACGCTGGGAGAGTAACTCAACACTGCATCAGCCAGGAGACCGACACCTACAGAGCTGCGAGAACACTCCACATGGAAACTGGCCTCTCCTTGGAGGTCTCCTAACCAGGACCCCTGCCATGTTATTTAAAGGACATCACACGCTCAAATTTGAGACGGCTTTGGAAATTGCAGGCAGAAGATGATGCAGTGCGCCTTGATTAGCCTAATGCAAGATAATGTGTATATTTTTATGCCTTTATACCTAATTGCAATTGCAGTTTAGTGGCCTCCCTGGTAAGGACAGATTATGTTTGGTGTCATTATTACCAGCGTAACTACCCAGAGAAAGCCGTAACAAAGTTATGTTGCAGAAGACATTAGTGAATATCCCACCAAATGCTATTAAAAAAGAAAAAAAAAGTCGTTTCATTCGGGACTAATGTCATCAGTACACAGATCTCTCAAATTTGCAGTGGTTTGCATCAGCTTCAAAACAGCAAGACAGAAAAGTGCACAGAAGCAGAAATCAAACCTGTGAAACAGACAAACCAAGATCTTCCCCTCTGAGGACAGGTACAAGCAAACATGTAAACACCAGTAACGTAATGCTGAAAAAACGTAGCTTTTTACATCTCTGAAATGAATCAGATATACAATGGATTTTGGATACGTCACAAAATAGGTATATAGGCTTACAGAGACGACTCTTACATACCTTCTTCAAGACCGGTCCTGAAAGGCTATTGTGGTCTCTTCCATGTAGTAGCTTTAGTAGCTACTAGTAGAATAGCACAAACTTACCTTTGTTGAACTCTTATTGGAATAAAGAAGAAATAAACCTGCAAACCAATTTTGAGGAAAAGAATAACTTGGTTTTAAACTGTGCAATTTTTTTTTTAAGGAAATTTTTCAGAACGATGCTATTCAAACAAAAGTGGCAAAAATCCAAAGAATAAAGATCATACTGTCGCTGTGCTTCATTTTGTTAAGCAAGTGAAACACGAGAGCCCTCAAATTTTCATCTACTTCATATTTCAGTCTTAGAAAGTGTTACATCAGCATAGTCGCCAGGTAAAGCTGCTAGTTTATTCTAAATGGACTTTCTTCAGACACTGGCACAGATGATGAGTGATTGTCCAATTCTGAAGCTATCAGAACTGAACGGATTTAGCAACGTCATAAACACCTCTCGAGGGAGTCACCTGGTGTTGAGAACTCACTTTACATGCCGTGTTTCAAAATGAGTTTTAATGGATTTACATTAGATTCAAACCCACTTTAGAGCTATTATTTCTCCCTTTCAACCTTTTCACCCACTACTGCAATGTAATACAGCATATTCTATAATCACATGTTTGCAGGCCCGTGGTAAAGTAAACAAAACTTCAAAGGGTTATTATTTAAAGGCTCTGTATTACAGCCGTAGGCCTGACTGTTATTCTTCCTCACCACCCCTTGGGCCCGAAGTACATAATCATCCAGTAATTGAACTGAGACGTCTAAATGGCTAGATCCCCTGAAGGACATAGGTAGTTAGCAGCGAAGAAAGTAAGGGACACTTAAAAAAAAAACCTCGTGGCACTTTCCTGCACTACTCAGAAATACTATGTAAATGTAACTGACCCGGCCCTGCGAGGCTCTTGCAGGAAACAGAACAATGCACGGGCATTTCTGGGGTTGTCACTAACGTAAAGATTAAATGCAGAACTGTGCTGTACCTGGAAGCAAAGGTCTCGCGTTCAGATCACTTTCAGCAGAATCGAGAAGGAGCAGAAATATACATACGTACACGGAAGTATATGTAACGCAACAGTATCACTAATACCATGTGAAAGCAAACCCCTCTAGGTCCTCGTATTTAATAGCCCCTCCAAAAAGCGTAATGGATAGCAGATCCCAGGCTTTCATACACTGTAACTGTCAAAGCGCTCAGGAGATAGAGTAGTGAAGGCTCTGACAGCTCTCTTTTACATTCTAAATGACATCTGCATTCAACAGAACAGAAATAAAGATTAAGGGAAACGCCTGATATGATAGCACTCGGCTTACCTCAAAATGCAATATTTAAAAAGTACAGAGAAACACAGGTCTGCCTTCTTGTACTGTAAGTAAAAACTGGTGTCAAAGCCTCAGAGGTCTTCGCTGCCAGAAAGGCGAGCACCGCAGCGTTCGGCGGACTACAGGGGCAGAAGCCACAGCCTCTTATTATGCAACTGTTGAAATCGAAAGGTGTTTTGCCTGAGAAGGAAGGGAGGAGACGGTCTTTGAATGCACACGGAAAATGACTACGGGCACAGTCACACGGCTCAGGAAAATTAACCTGGCCGAAGCCTTCGCGGCCCTTCCCGCGCTTCAGCGGCGAGCAGAACGCCCGTGGCTAACTGACGGCGCCCCGCTGGTTCTGTACCGTGGGCAGTACGCACCTACTGCAAACCTCTTCTCAGAGGTTATTAGTATTACGGCTTCGAATGAAACACGTCGGCATACAGATCACAAGAGATGATTTCGAATAGATTTTTGCTGGTTGATTATATAAATGATGCCTCTTATTGCTGGAGTAACACCTCAAAGGCAATATAATGACGACATGACAATGTATGTAAATCAAGAACTGCATGTGGGTTTATTTTACACTTGAGAAAACAGTGGATTTAATTGTGTGAACCAAAATGTACTGTACAATATTAATGATAAAACATCAAAATGTATAATTCATAGTGCATTGCTTGCTTTATTTTTATTTATTTATTTTTTTGTCAGATAGTTCCTTTAAGTACATGCATCTGGAAAGATGCAGGTGCCAGTAAAATTTCTCTATTTATATCAAGCTGCAGGAACTAAATTTTATTCAAAAAGTGTGGTTTTACATTATATACACAGAAATCGAATATAAATGACAATATAAAAAGTTTAAAAGAGAAAGCATACAGCCAGAAGGTACAAAGAAAGTTGAACAGTTTTAAAATGGTACGATATGTAACATGTATTTTTTTTAAGCTGATGCTGGCAATTTACAAGGAACAGAATTCAACATTTGCCCCGTTTTTTTTGTTTTCATTTACCAATGCAGCACACTATAGAAAGGTCAGCTTGTACCAAAGCTTAACATTTGTAAATAACTATAAACTGCAGTATTTTACAGGAAAAAAAAAAAAAAGGAAAGAAAAGAGCATTTTTACACTTGTTTTAAATAACAGCTTGCATACTTTTTTTTTTTTTTTTTTTTTTTTTTTTTTTTGCCAAAAAGTGGCAATTCTCAGCATCCAGAGGGTTTGGGCATAGTGGCAACTTGGTTTGCTTTTTTTTTTTAATTATTATTTAACTTATACAGTTGTGGCTTCCTAACCCCTTGAGTACTACACAGCTCTCCTTCTTCCAAGGACTGCATGCACAATTTCTTCACAAACCAGTTCTGCATTAAAAAAAAAAGAAGCTCATTCATTTAAAAAAAATAAGTTCTGCTTCCGACACAGCTTTTATTTGAATGAAATGCCTTTAAGCCTTTTGATTTGCTTTGTTTTTCCTTATTTACTTATTTAGTCACTGGGAAAGGCACAGAAATGCTATTACAGTTCTCAGAGGGTTAAAACTTGACACTACCAGGTTCTGTGACCTTTATTGTCATGGCAACTTTGTAATTTTAGGATGTCTCTTTATCATTGTTCTTTGTGTCTTTCTTTACGGCTAAATTAATGTCTCTCAATAGTGTCTCCCACTATATTCTACAAAAGATAGCTTAACATCAAGGACAGATGTTGAAAATAAAGGTCAGACTTTGACTCACAAAAAATAAAAACAGAAACAAAAAATAACCATGCACAGATCAGACAAAGAGCATATAAATATAACTACAAAATAAGCGTAAGAAAAACCAAGGTCCAGATAGGCAGTTCAGCAACAAAAGTAAGACTGATTTCAGAGGCTCAGGTCAGGCCTAGTGCAGTACTATGAAGAAGTTTAGTGCAATGTTCCTGTGGTCACTTGCATACCTGGCTGCTTACCTGGACGCTATTGTTTTTCTAACTCAGTTACATAGATCAGATGGTCCTCTGGGGACTTGCCATGTGTTTTACTAAGGTGCAGTTTGACTGCATGCTTGCTTGCAAAAGTTCGGTTACAGAGCTTACACTGGAATGTGGAGCCCAAGTCCTCCTCGGCAATTCCAAGTGAGCCCAAAGTCTTGTTTGTGAGGACTTTTGAAACATTCTGCTGTTCTTGAATCTGATTAAGTGGCAACTTTGACAGATCCTTCAAACTAAACCCTAGGTGTGTCTCTAAGTGACTTATGTATGTAGAAGCAGTCCTGAACTGAGAGGCACAATCATTGCAAAAGAAAACAGGATGTCCTGTGTCCAAGTTCTTTAAAAATTTAGTTCCACCTGTCCTCCTTAACTGATACTTCACATTGGCCAGCCAGTGGCTAATTGTGGTCATGGAAAGACCAGTAAACTTAGAGATGTGTACCCGCTCTTGCGGACCTAGGTCCGACATAATGTATTTGCCTTCTGGGGTCTCCCTCAAGCTGGAAGCAAACTGGGCTTGAAGGATCAGAAGATGCTGAGGGTTCCAGTTGGACTGTCTGCCCTTCCTCTTGTGTACTGGCGACAGTTCATCCAGAGCTTCCTCAAAACTGCTCCCGTCAGCATCAGACTTCTCTGACACGGTAGACGGAGTTGAAGACTTGGGTGTCAAACGCCCTGTGAGGTTCTTCACCATATCGGAAATATCCAGCAGGGCACTCTCCCTTAGCGGGGACGAGGCAGAGTCAGCCACACTGGAAACAAGAGGTTTGGTTTTGGACTTGGTTAAATCAATAGGTTGATCACTGTTCTCATAGTAATACCGGTCAATAGCATCAGCCTGCTTGACCGGAGTGGTTGGGTAAATGGGTTTGTCCAACATGCTGTTGCTAATTTTGTACAGCATGGCCAGAGGGTCCAGAGAGGGGCTTACCGGCTTAGAAATTTTGCCTAAGTGGGTATTCATAATGGACTGTAAAGCGCTCAACGGATTAATGAAGGATGGCTCAGGCGAATGATCTGTGATGATTCCTAAATTGTTACAGCCGTTTGCAACCTTTGTTTTAAGTGGCTCTGTACCATTTGGCGTATGTGCTTCTGCTGGACTATCCTTTTTGACCTTCTGAACTTCTGTCTCGGAGCTCTTCTTCTGCTGTTGTTTGTTATTTATTTCTTCTGCTTTTGGGAAGTCCTTGTTTTCTTTAGCAGCAGGTGACATGGGTTTGACTGGAGAACTCTTCTCTTTCTCCAAAGGCTTTTCTTCCTTCTTCACGCTGATTTTACCTGTAACTTTCTCCACCAGTTCTTCCATAGCTGATACGTTGCTCTTGTGAGGTGGGGGTGTGAGATTGCCTGGGGAATGGATGAGCGCATTGTGTTCCGATGACAGTGATTTTACACTGCTGGCGTAAGACGGCTGCATTTGAACGCTCTGCACCGCAGGCTGAAGGGGTTTGACTGTTCCTGGGAGCTGGTAAGCTGCATGAATACTGGGATATCCTCCCCAGGAAGGTGCTCCATTCTGAGCTTTGCTGATAGCTGTTGTCACCGTGTTCTCCAGGGATTTCAATATGTCTATTCCGCCTTTAGGACTGTCATCCAGGTCCTCCTCTCTGAGGTACTGATACAAAGTTGTTGGCTCAAATTTCTCTGTAGAGTCCTCATTCTCTTCTTTAATCTTTTTCTCTGTTTCACTGACCACCACCTTTTCTTCTCTAGGTCTTTCTTTTCCTCTGAGTTGTGGAGCCCGCTGGGGAATCGGGCTGCTTTTTAATGTTGGAGGCCGGCAGCCTTGTGTGGGTGGTGGGTGGAAGAGGTATAGACTGTATCTTCTCCTCCACCACAGGGTCCAATACTAGCTGTTTGCCTTTTTTTGGAAGCAGAATTGGTCACCTTCAAGAAATGACCAGTGACCATCATGTGAGCAGTGAGCTGCTGCAAAGTGTCATGGGAACTGCCACACTCCATGCATTTCAGTATTTGGGCTTTCCGTGCCTCAAACTGCCAAGTGTAGCTAGCACCATTCTGATAGCCATAGCGGTTGTTTGGAGTCACATAGGGGTTGGCAGTTTTCTGATCCTTTGCAGACTCACCCAGTGAAGCTTCTGCAGTGATCCCTGTTGGCTCAGGTGGAACAAGGAGAAGCTAAGTCCTGAAGTGCTCGCTTTTGGTAGAAGGGACCAATTTAGTGATGGCTGGTACTGGCTCCTTCAGAGGCACTTTCTGGTAATGCTTTGTTTTTATCATATGGACGCTGAGGTCTTGCAAAGACTCAAATGAATGCCCACAGTACATGCACTTCAGCACTTTCTGGGCATCCTCTTTGCCTTCCATTTCCATAAGGGAGCGTTTTCTAGGCTTTGACCACCGTTTGGTCTTATCAGCTTCTTTATCTCTGTTGTCATCACGGTAATGTCCAGTTTCGTTCATGTGCACTGTTAGCTCCACCAGTGTGTCGTAGGCTGCACTGCAGTCTTTGCATCGGAACTTGCTAGCACCGGTGAACACAGACCCATAAAGTTTATTGTTTTGCCGGTAAAGCTGTACTGTGCTGAAAAGACTAGGCTCTGGGAGAAGTCCGTATGATGAGGTCTGCTGCAAAGTTTTAGCTAACGCAGCTTGGTGCCAGTCGTAACCTGAGCCACCACTGTTACTATTACTGTTACTAGTATTACTGGTAGTTGTACTGGTACTAGTGTTGGTACTGGTAGTACTAGTACTCTGGGAATTGGCATTGGTGTCAGTACTGGTGGTGTTTTCATTCTGGCTGATTCCGTTGTTGCTGGTGGTTGGATTGGATTTCTTTAAGTCCAAAGCTAAACTGGACCAGCAAGTCTCTGAAAGCAAATTTGCATACACAGCTTTTATTTGTGCCAAGCTGTCCTGTGGATAGGAAACATTGTCTGTGCACTGAGGATCCTCTTTCTCTTCTTTAGAGGAAGTGCTTTTGAAATGGGCCAGCTGATCGCTGTTTTCACTAAACGGCGAACCATAGCCTGCATCCTGATTAGTTGCAGTGCTGACTGGGGAGTTCTGGTAGCTTTGAGCCTCTTTGATCTCCGCTTCTTCATTGCACAAATACTCGTTCTCCTGGATGTCCAGAGACAGCCCATCATCTTCCACACTGTCTTCATCTATTTCTGCTGCTTTCAATTCCTCCTCAGGAACATATGCTAAAATACAAGAGGGGAGGGGGGGGGGGGGGGGGGGGGGTGAAACAAGACAAAGTTATCGAACACGCACATTTTACATCGTTGCTGTCTTCTGTACTAAAAGCAGCAACCATAAAGACAAATTTTGAAGATACATCCAGAAACCAAACTCACCATCACTCACACACTCCACCTATAAATCCACATACTCTGTCCTGGTTACAGTTTGATATCAGTGCTATCTAAGAACAAACTTTGACTTCAGCAGTAAAATATGTGCCAGGACCACAGTAGATACCATAATATCAAAACCAAAATCAAACAAAGAGCCTACTAAACCAGGTTTTATCAACTTAAAAAATGGCCTGGCACTGAGCTATATTTACTGCACTACGTATGCGCAACACGTTGCAGCTGACCTGCACCCCTCAGACCGAGGCGCTCAGAACCACTGGCTTGACCAACTCCATCTCGTCAGGGCTGCCTTTTCTGGCAAACTGGCTTTAGCTACAGCTTCAAGGGCCATTTCTGTGCCGCTGACACCTGACTCTAACGGAGCTGTACGGGGCAAGTGTGTCAGGTCAGCTGTTCCAGGGTCTCCTGGTGGCTGGCTGTACTGGGTCCATCTGGGAGCAGAACAGCTTTTATTTTTACAAGGTGAAAAGCAAGACTCTGATTGTTTTCTGAAATGGCTACGATACACTTTGCCTCCTGTTATAATCTGATGTGGGTCCTGCATTTACCATTTTGAAAACTGCAGTCAGCAACTAAAAGTAACTGTTAGAGATTAATTTTTAAAAGCAACAAACCAAAAACTTGAGACCTCGATCCCAGCTTGATTATTGGCTTATGGTAAATATCGGACTTTGCTATTGTATTGCCACCTGGTGAAACTATATAATCTTACCAAACTATGTGTTTATCTATATCAAACTATTTTTTCAACTAGCAAATGTGATATTCATGAGCAGATGGCCATTACATCAAAACACATTTACTCCAAGGGCTCAATTCACAGAAGTGGCTTACATGTACCTAAGTGATAAATGTACACTTTCATTGCAAAGCAGAAAACATACTTGTACACATTTCCCTCCAGTTTTGTAAAAGAAGCTTAAAAAAATCACAATGATAATGGAATGTAGATCATTTATAAGCATGTCAAGATAGAAAACATGGATTCTGAACAATTTTCAGTAATTGAATAAAAAAATGCCTCCTTGTCAGGTGAACTGTGCAGCAAGTGATGCTGAAATGTGGGCTATGTCCTTCCATGGTACAACACTGAAAGAAAGCCAGAAAAAGAGGCACTTCTGCTCCTACATGATAGGAAGAAAATACATATTATCATGTTAAGAAAGCTGAGGTCTTCTTCAATTGGGGGGGAGCGTAAGTACAAGCTGAGCTTCTTTTTGTACATAGTTGCTAATATATTCTGAAACTTCTTTTCTGAAAAATAAAAAGAATCTTCTCTCATTGTAATATGAACACTCTTTGAAACGTGGTAGGTTTGTTGTTTGTTTGGGGTTTTTTTTCAGAAAATTAACAATACTACGGCCAGTAGTGCATTCTGTATTCACCTTTGCAATTCAGTCTTAATGCAGCCCCTAACTACTTCAGTCTGATCTTTTAAGATAAAGTAGGAAAGCAGTCCATCTAGTACTGGGGTACAGATGAACCTTAAGATGCCCACTGCATCTTTCATCTGTCCTCTAAGTGTAAAATTTTTTCAGAAGAGCATTTGATCTTCTGTTTTTTAAGAAAGTGTTAAACAGGGTCCAATTCGTTACAGATGCATCAGCCTCAGGTGTTTTCGAATATATTTAAAAGGACTGGTGAGTACCAAGCATGATAGAAGTCACTGCAGAAATCATCCAGGAAGATGCCAGAAAAGCATTATAAAACCAGAAAAAAAATATTCCTAAAAATGCCTTTAGTTCATAAAATGAAGAATAAAATACAGAAACAGTAAAAGAACTAAGAAGTCAGTTAGCTTCCCAGTGTTGCAGTAATGCTGCTGTTGAAACGCTCTGCAGGTATTTGAGTACCGTAGTACTGCTGCAGTTGTGAATTCTAAGTATGCGAGTAGAATCCACTCTCACAGCTACAGTCTAAGGTCTCTTAGCTCTCTCATTAAACACACCTGTTTTCAGTCATTTCTAACAGCAAAAGACAAGACATTTTTAAGTTTCAGAAAAGTAAAGAACAGTTGTAGAAGAATACAGTTTCTGATTCTGAAATTACTTTTAAATAAAAAATAAAAAACCTCTAAGGCCTAAAATGCATAAAAATGGACAGTTACCATCTGGCACTTTTATTTAAAAAAAAACAAAAAACAAAAAACCCAAAACTTAGTAATGATCAGCAGACAGTCACCAAGCAGAAGCTGAAAGCTGAGGGGGCCCACATTCTGAGCTTTTATGAACAGCTATCTCTTACTAACCTCCGTGGAATTATGCCAATTTTCTCCAATTTTCACATCTCAATATTTTAATAAATAGATGTAAGAAACTGTTGTAAGATGCTTAATGTTGCTATGGTTGATACAGCATTTTGTAAGAATCCATGTGAATTATCTGCTTACATCTCTTTACTTAATTCTAAATTGCATAAATATATATTTTTATAATTGCTATACATAACCATCTAAATATCTGCTTAAGCAGAAACTCTAGTTGAGCCACTGCCCTACCTTTTATTTTCCTTTATTTATTTATGACGGCGTGTTTTCTCTATTCTCATACTTTTGCACTTTACCATAAAAATAAAAGGAGCTAAACCACACAAGAAACATTAAAACTATATGAAAGGTCGGTGTTAAACTGTCAAAGCAAAGAAACTGAGTGTTAGGGTGAAATATCCATCTTTCACTTACTTTCCTAGTCTTTTAGGTTCTGCTGAGACTACTACACGATTGAGTTCACTCCCTTAGCAATATATACTGCAATATAAGAGTTAAGAATGTACAATTGGCCGGGACTCTGGTTTTCTATGATTTCAGAATTTAAGCCAGATTCTAAAAAAACCCTTAATTTACATGATGTGCACACCCACACGTCTGTACAGTTGTTATCTGAAACAACACAAAGAAATAATGCTTCTTAACCAAAAAGAGAGTAATTTATCCTAAATGTTTAATTTCTATCACTGCAATCAAAAAGATTTTATTTAACTCCTTTAGTTACCATAGGATACACACAATACCTTTTCATTCAAGACTACTAATGTTTATCAGATGAATAGCAGCACACTCAACATATGGTATTTTGCAAGGTCAGTGCAATTCTCTAACTGAAAAGGTTTCTGCTAGAGCTAATTCAGAAGCACACAAAATGAGGAACATTAATTTCTAAAACATGTATGTTTTACTAATTCTCACAGAAATTTGACAAATAAGTAAGCTTCAAAATTTTAAACATAGCAAAAATATTCCTATTATAATTACTTGCAGAGACAACTAATATTATTCTACGTCAAATAAAAGCGTGAGATGTTCAGATTCTCCCCCTAAATCATAATAGGTAGATCAACAGACAGCCAGATTTCAGACAGTGTATCTTTCTGTGACCGAGAAACTCTCAGCAATCTTCTCCAGATATTCCTGCATCTGCAAAGACACTGCTGGTTTACACGTGTCCTGAAACCACACAAAAATATCAAGAGCAGATATAAGCAGTGATCCTCCTCAACAAAACCTATATCCACAGCAGAGGAAATCACAGAGCACAATGTCAGCTTTTCTTTTCCTTCTCATTTGTGCATGCACAGACTCAGGCAAACACATGCTGGAAAAAGGGGAAAAAGCTTCAAATTCCAGACAACTAAAAATTAGGGGGAGCAGTTTGTATTTCTTTTCTTCTTATTAAGTCTTGCTAATATTTTTTGCCTATAAAATGTGCCTTCTGGATGCCAATGCTTCCCCATAGATATACTGTCATCTTTGAGCAGTGTTAAAAGCTGTGCATTCTAATCTAAGTGGACATGAGACGCTATATATTGTACATGTGAGTAGCACAGCACATTGTGTTTGCTTCAGTGAGAATATTTACACTATAAATACACATCCATTGTTTGAAAAAGCAGACAGAGATCTGAAATGTAAGGATGTAGTTAAAAATATAAATAGTCTCACACAAACCTTTCCGTAACCTCGGACCGGTGCTTTTGAAGGAATCTGTCTCTACAGAGGTATTCTTTTCCATTCAAAAAGGGATTCAGCATTGAATACATTATTTTGAAAAGGACAAAAAGTATGACTGTATTGTTTTTAACAGTCTACAAAATTAAATGTAGTAAACTCTTCAAGACCGGATTTTAAATCCTCCAAATAAATAAATTTATTCAGAAGAAACACCTAAGTATTGAAGGCCACAATTCAGTAAAGCAATTGAATACTGAAATAATTTTCACTGAAATACATATTTAATAGTTTCAACAAATAGGGATGGGTTTAAGTCTAAAATTCTTCACTAAATCAGGGCCTACTCTGGGACTAAACAATAGTGGCACGATGTGAATGTTCACCATTCTTCAACAGATGTATTTCCACAGCTTCTAATATTTACCCAGCCAACAGCAGACAGCAGCTGCAGAAGTTTTCACAGCCCACACTGTCACCTTGCACAAACTGCACTCTAGGCTGGGGGTGACTTCCACTGCACACAAGAACACATTTCACATCTTGGGAAAAAACATTCGGATAGGAAAGACAATCTATAGCCACGTATCTCCCTCATTACAGAAAAATGAGAGGGAGAGGAAAGAAAAAAACATTTACAGATACATTTCCAGAATAGATAGTCATGAGAGTTTTACAGAAGAATCCAAAATCTCCACATTGTGAGAGGTTAACATGCCTGCTGGAAGATTTGCGAATTTTCTGTATTAGTATATACAATGTTCATACAAAATTCTGGCACAGATGCTACAAATCTGTGTGTGTGTCTTATTACAATGTCACTACAGTGGAAAAATATGGCTTGGTTATGACAATGGCTGAGGAGCAGCACAGACTATCAGACAACAAATAACCTTACTACAGTGGTTTGTGCCTTTCATTTCTAATTGCAGCAAAATGGGGGGCAAAATACTAGAACTGCCTACCCTCTAATTCTAGTGCAATGGGTCCTGAAAAGTAGATAAGGTACTGTAACAAGAACAACCTCCGTGCTTCTAGCAGGGTGAATGATAACCCTTAAGGCATCCCATTAAAAACCAACAAAAAGATTCTTCACCTCCTTCTCTTCTCTCCCCTATCCCCTTGAAATGAATGCTGCAAATTATTAGCCAACGCTGGCAATTGGAGAACGAAGCAGCTTGCATGCGGGTATATTTTCACAGCGATTCTAATCTGAGAAATTTACTTGCTCTTCCCCTTCTATCTGATAAACTATACATTCAAGCATTCTCATTAGTGTTCGGATCACCAAAGAGAGCTGGAGATGAATCAGTCCATCCACCCCTCCTCTCCCTGCTCTGTCGACATTATTTCATTGAAATGTTCATTTTCATCCCTGCTGGCAACATTAGAATGGAAGTATTTAACCTGTTTCCATTACTTATACAAATTACCATTATGGGGTAGGACAGATGTTAGAATCATGCCACATAACTGACTTCCATACATTCTTTACGGGGAGGATAAGAAGAGGGAAGCTGTTAATCATATTATCCAGTCTCAATAATGTTCTCTCTGCTACCAGATTCATTAACTTCCAACATCAACGTTTCACTTTCTTTCTGCGTGAAAATGCTCCGTCTCCTTGAGCTCATTTAATTTGGAGCAGGAAATCTTTGTCAGAAATAATTTTTTGATCAGGTGCTCTAACTAAGGGGTGAAGGGGGGCTGGGGAAAGAATAAAGAAAGGGGGGGAAAAACCCAACACCTTGTCGAAAATGTTATTTCTCTAACATGGATGATGAAAGAGAAGTCAGTTAAGATGCTGGTACTCAAAGATGGCTGTCACTTCAGATAGGGGATGGCACGACTCACCTAGACAGGTGACGCTTTGGTGGAGCAAAGGCTTGCTGCATTATTGAGAGCACCAGAGATCAGGATGACAAAGACTGTAGGCCCCGGGTGCCTGGGGCTCCTAGAGAAGTGACTTCAGCAGGCACATGGATTTCAGCCTCCATTTGCATCACTAACTAATAGTGAAGTACAGAACAAAAGTTTGGTGATTAAAAGGCAAGCACACGGGTACAGACGGCAAATACCCCAGTCACCGTCAGCGGTAACTTTCTATTCTTTGAAAGAGTGGGGTAAAAGCTCATAGTGTTTAACTAAAAAAAAAAAGGGTTTATTACAAATTACTT
>CM020216.1:105461982-105491982 GCA_009819775.1 Phoenicopterus ruber ruber
TCCTTCTGCTCGTCACATAGTTTCACTTTCAGAGACTATATTAATCACAACAAAGGTTGGGGTTTTTTGGTTGATTAGTTGGTTGGTTGGTTGGTTGGGTTTTTTTACAGTAAGCCAGACTTCTGTCTATTTGTATGGAAAAAGAAAAACACTTGTTTGTTTGCACAAACTCCAGTTCAAGCCAGAGAACCACGGAGAACTACAGGATTTCCAACTTCACAAGGGTAAGAGAAAGATAAGCCAGTTGGTTTCAATACATAACTTTATGAGGAAAAGGTGAGGATATGCCACTTGGACTACATGTTTGTGGTTTCTCCTGCCGTTTCCTCATTTACTGGACATATATCATAGCCACTGTGGTTTACCCTCAATGTAACCCCTTCTGTGATGAAAGAAACATCAATCACTCACTATGGTGGGTTTTAGCAATGTAAGTTCATGACACCATAAAATTTGGGAAGTATGGGGACACTGTGCACTGATAAAATGCCAATGTCACTTACTTAATTTAAGAAACACATTCGGATCTGGTTTAAACTCAAATTAAGAAAGCCATTTTTTAAAAAGATTATTTTTCAAACCAAAATTATTCCCAGCACTATCACATCACGTGATCAACCAGAAGATAGTCCCATTGTAGCAAATCCAGGAAACATACTTGCTTTCCTGCTTTCATTCAAAAGAATTCCTTTAAAAACCACCAAAACAAACTAACAAACAAACAAACAAAAATCCATACCCAGCAAAATTTAACTTAATTATACCAGGAACATGGACAAATGACAATGAAAAAAATAATCAAAATAGATTGCATTTGGACTTTCACATTACCCAAAAATATTAAGTTAATGGCTAAATTCCAGACCTTGAAAAAGCTTAAACTTTTAGTATTTTTGTCTATCAAGGAATAAATATACCTCCTTGTTGTTACAAGCTATGACACTTTAAGGTGAGGGGGGAAAAAAAAAAAGCCAAAAGCCAACCCCCCCAAAATCCTACTCTTTAACAATTCTTTGAAATACGACCTCCTACGTCATTTAATTTTTGAAAACCCTAAGGTCATGTAACACACTTTCTCTGTCATTTGTAAGTACATTAACTCAGTGGCCATACGACAGTGAAATTATGATAATGGGCTGCTAAAATGGGTCATGCAGACACTGCGTTTCATGTTAGCTTCAAACAACAGTGAGAATATAGTCCAAATCAAATATGACAGTACAAAAGCACATGGTTTACTTTTCTCAAGGCTTTGCCAGTAACTGGGAAGGAGGCTGCAACCACGAAATATAATGTACTAGTGGAGTTTTCCCACCTATGGTCTGTCCTTCTCTCCCCACCCATGATGCACTAAAAGAAAACTGCCATGACAAAGCAGCAAACTTTTTACTAAAAGACTGTATTATTCCTTGCAAGGTTTTCCTTTGCATAATACAAAGGTTACCGCTAGACAAAGCCCATATTCTTAAAATGAAAACGGTTTCATACAAGAAGACTGAGAACAACACAAATCCTCACACAAAATAAAAATAGTTTTGTCTTTTTAAAGTATACAACCATTAGTATGCACTCTTCTGTCTGTACACAAAATTCAACGGATACTATTGCCTGAAGCCTAGGTAATGGCAGTTCATCGGCATACGTAAGTATCCTTTGAAGAGCCAAGAATTAAAACATATCTAATTTGATATACATACAGAAGTCAACAAGCCACAACATTAAAAATTATTATTATTATTATTATTATTACTGTAGAGTTGAATGACAAAATGATCCTGAAGTGCATGCTTCAGAGACTGTTTATGTTCCTGCTTGTATCAATCTACAGGATCAGGAATACTGTTTGCAAAATTCACACAAGCATGGCACATCAGGGTTTGCTTGTCCTTTCGTTTTTCATACCTAGGTTGCAGTTGGGAGGAAAAGAACTGCAGTGTTGAGACTCTTAAAGACGACCTCCTGAAAATGCAGGCAAGCCGCACAGGATCAAAATCTGTGCACCAGTTAAAATCATACAACTGCATTTAACCCATTGATTTTTTTACGATATTAATACTTATTAACTACCTGTAATAAAGGCACAATTTTCTATAAAAAGCCCTTTTCTCTTTCTTTGTCTTTCCTGCACAATTTGAAAACTGTCAGTCTAATAGTTCCTAAGAGAACTCAAAGCAGGAAGGTTGACGAACACAAAAGCATAGAAACACCATCGCATGCAAAAGTTAGCTGAATAGCACAGATAATTGCTTAGATAATTATTTTGATAGAAGCCCTGCTGAAAGCTCCTATATTTTATCACACATGTTAAGTGTACATGACCCGTCTCCTACATGCGCGCTATATGTTGGTTGATAACCAAATTAGGGACTTTTTGCTTTTTCTTTTTGTTCAATACAATAAATAACGTGCAGTTAGCTAAAAGGAGAATGGGCAACCTAGATTACCAGGCTCATATTTATTTTTAAGCAAATCGTGTCTGTCAGACAGGGGGAGAAATCAAGTTACATAATTTATGTAAGGGGTGTCCATTACGTACACAGTAATGTAGCAGTCTGTGAGAAGACGAGCAAGTAGCAGTGAGAGAAGTTCTCTTGAGGAAGATCACATTGCCCAGCTCCAGCCCAAGAGCTTCCTGAGCCTTATGCAGCCTGACTGACAATGAGATTTAATGTAGCCTAACTATAGTAGCCTTGAGCAGAGATGCAATTATAACAGGAAGGCATAGAGAGTTTTAGTGTATCAGACTGCATCAGACTGTTGCGAGCATCAGTGGCGTAATCAGCAAACGCTCGCTCTTCCAGACTCTTCCCCCCACCACCTGAAAATTCAGAACATAAGAATCTTCCACTATTAAGAACTTGAGTAAAGGTCATTTTGTTTTCCTCAATACCATAAAAAATGGCATAGCTAGATTTGACATGCATATGCAAATCAGCACAGAGGAAAAAAACCTGATTTTCCTTCACACTGGATTACTGTATCTGTATGAAATGTTGATATAAACACCTTGACTGAGAAAAAAACCCACACCAGCTCTGTGGTTTAATTGGCAGGATAGACTTAACAGATGTAGCAGTGCTGGACAAGGTTATTGTCTCATGGCAGATGATAACAAAAATGTACAATGCTATACTGGTCAGAAAAATAGAAATTCAACTTAAGTTGCATTTTAACATACTTCTATCATTTACATAAACAAGATGGGGAGGTATTTTACAATAACTTAGAATAATATATCAATTACAGATAACTGGTTAATAATATCAGTATATATAATACAAAACAAATGGAAATATTTATATGAGGGAGAAAAAGATCACCATGGCTGTTCAATTTGTAGACATTTGAGGTGTCATAATATGCAATATGTCACCTACTGCTTTGACATGCAATCTTTCTTGGCCTTAATTAACGCTTTTGTTTCAAAGACTTTTGAGTATATGAATCTACTGACTAAATAACTGCATCCACCTCCAAAAAAAATTCAAACCATTTTATTTCACTAAGAAGATAACCAACCCAAATGTTAACTAAATGTGTGTTTATACAAAGTTTAGAAGGAGAACTTTTGGCAAGAGTAAATAGAGACTGTTATTTTGACCGTACTTTTCATAAAACACATGTTCACACAGAACCACAAAAGGCATACATACAGACTAAATACACGCAAAAAAAAAAATCCCAATCCCACCTACTTATCACAAAAGGAGTCACCAAATCACAGAATAGTTTGGGTTGGAAGGGACCTTTAAAGGCCATCTAGTCCGACACTTCCTGCAATGAGCAGGGACATCTTCAAATAGATCAGGTTGCCCAGAGCCCCGTCCAGCCTGACCTTGAATGTTTCCAGGGATGGGGCTTCTACCACCAATCTGGGCAACCTGCACCAGTGCTTCACCATCCTCATCGTAAAAAATGTCTTCCTTATATCTAGTCTGAATCTTGCCTCTTTTAGTTTAAAACCATTACCCCTTGCTCTATCGCAACAGGCTCTGCTAAAAAGTTTGTCTCCATCTTTCTTATAAGCCCCCTTTAGGTACTGAAAGGCCGCAATAAGGTCTCCCTGGAGACGTCTCTTCTCCAGGCTGAACAACCCCAACTCTCTCAGCCTGTCTTCATGGGAGAGGTGCTCCATCCCTCTGATCATTTTTGTGGCTCTCCTCTGGACCCGCTCCAACAGATCCGTGTCTTTCCTGTGCTGAAGGCTCCAGAGCTGGACACAGTACTCCAGGAGGGGTCTCGCCAGAGCAGAGTCGAGGGGCAGAATCACCTCCCTTGACCTGCTGGCCATCATGTATTAACTTCTACAATCCATTCTAAACTTCTTTTTTAAGCCTTGTGATGGGTCTAGATAGATATTACGTGCACTAAAGTAACACAGAAATATACCCTAATCTAGCACTAACATCTTTAATTTGTCACTTTCATGGCAGACATTTCCAGATAGTCTAGAGGTCCAGAAATTTTATGTTGCCAGCACAAAAGCAACTGAAGTACCTGACCACTTAAGCCCTCATATTTTAAAATTCATGACAGAAGCAAAGTAAATTTTACTAAGACTATGATATAATCAATAATTTGTTCAAACGTTTTTCTCATGGAAAGTTATGATGTTATTTCAAGCAACTGCTTATTACTATGTTATAAAGCATATTCCTCTGCAATATTCTGTTCAGGATCATGAAACCTTGGCAGCGTTATACATTTCCTCTTGATATACAGCAAGAAGTAACAGAGTTTGGGACAGTAATAAAAAGGATTCATCACTTTAAAATAGTTTAACATCCATTGTGTGCATTAAATGTGGGGAAATGTTTGCAGGAACTACTGCAAAAGAGCCGCAAATCTAATTCTTTTCCCCTGTCTGATTGATACAATCAGGAATTCATTTAAATGGTCCTTTAGTGAGCTGTCATCAAACTGCAGCCCATTTACAGAAGGTTAGCTAATTAATGAACTCTTGATTGAAGATTAATTTGGCAATGCTTTTTAATTTTCGCCTTAAAACCATGACAAACAATGATGTATTTTAATTAGAACTTCAGCTATAGCTGGGTGCTTTATATACATCTTTGATATTGTAAACAGATCACATCTATTCATTGGTAAATAGATAATAATGTTTAATTATCTGGAAATTAACAAAAGACTAACAACGTATCCTTATTTTACACACATAGAAATAACATATGTCCATAAAATCAAATGTCTTATCGAAGAATGTAGATTCCATCCCTATACTTCCAAAATCCCTCTGTAACACATTGCTTTAATAAAAACTAATACGTGCTAATTAAAAAGAAAGATATGAGCGGGTGTATTCTGTATACATACCTACAGATGTAGTAATCCAACTATCCAGTATAAACCTGCTTTTTCTACCACAAAAATAATGCTGTCTTCATGTAAACTGTGATATTTCTGCACGACGACTGGTGATTTATTTGTGAAATTGCTAGAATGGTGAAGCCACACAGAGGTCTCAAAGCTCTTGACCAAGGTAAATAAAATGTCATAATATATTTAGCAAATAATAATGGAAAAAATAGAGAAAAACATCAACAGAAGATGCCAGGAAACAAATAGAATGGGGCGGAATAAATTCCTAGCATTTCTTCCCCCAAATAAAGTCACTGTTCATAGTGCTGCAGCCTAAATAACAGCAGCAAATTTAACTGCATTTTCAGAAAAAGTTCAATCACATTATTTTTCAATTTATCATTTTAATTTTCAGTACTGTCTTCTATTTACAACTTTTTGTTTTCTTTTTCAAAAGACATAAGCCCTTTCATAGCTGTTATTTTATGTGCCATGACCCCCAACTCAGTTATTCTAACTGCAAACAGGCTGCAATGAAACACCATCGTTAAGTGAAAGCAGCAGTAAGTTCCTGAATATTGTCTGGTTTTGTTTGTGTGTTTGCTTTAAAGACAGGAAAACGGAATAGCATTTAAGATGCTCATAATAACCATGCTCACAAATAACACAATCAATAGCTTGTGGTTTTTTCAGAAATCATTTTCAACTAACTTGTCTCCTAACACTGGAGACGTAGAGTGCTTTCATCTGTTTGAGATCTGGCCTTTAATTGCTTCAGATTAACATTAAAATGCTGTAATGCTTACCAAAAATGTCTTGGCTATCATTTCATGCATTTTATTTCATTTTAAACACTGTTTTATATTAATGACAAAATATTCATCGATACCAGCAAAGATAAACCTGGAAATTAATTCAGTCTAAGAAGGTCTCACTTCCCCATTGATTATGTAGTCAGAGCTTAGTTAGGCAGGTGAAAGGTTCTGAATCAAACCAGAGTCATCTTTGCCTGAACATAAGAAACTCACAGCAAATGCACGCACTTATCCAAGGAAGTATCTTTTCGTGGTTAGATGAATATGCGAGCCTTTCTGTAGAGAAGTAGCATGCATAATGTTGGAGCCAGGCATGAATTGTTGAAAGAGCTCGGGGTTTTCTTTATTTCCATTTTTGTTTTTCATCGACTTCACGGCAGGTGATGTTTCTCAGAGGTTTATGGACGGTATAATCAAATACCAAGGAGAATATGAATTCTTGAACATTTTTATAGTATGGCCATGTCTTAATAAGGAGACAAATCCCAATCCTGAACAAACATCTAAACAGACACAGAGTACTCCTGACTTACATGCCTATTTACTGTGTCCTAGCTAAGTATTATTATTGTTAGCATTATGGCCAGAAATCATTATTCCCTGTGGATGTATGACCTCTCATATTTCAGTCTAGTCACATTTTTGATTGTCTGGAACACCTGTGGAAAGTACATCAATAGCTAAACAAAAAGTAGTACCACACAAATATGCTGTGATTTGTTTTCTCGTACGACGTAGTATCTGGAAAAGAGCAGGAGAAACAACAGGAGTAAGGTGTCCGTGTTCAAGCAAATGTTCCTAGAACTACCAAAACCAATGAAGAAGAAAAATTATTGCTACGATAACTAACACCTGTGAGTAAACACAATATGCTTTGGCAAAAATAAATGCATAAAGTAAAACAGATAAAGGCAAAATGCAATTCTACCTTCACTAACACAGGTACAAGCTCACAGACTCTCCTGACATAGCACCCGGAGGTATAAGAGAGGAAACCATTTGGCCCACTAAATGCATCTTTTTAATCCAGCAACTGTTCCCCTAACCAGGCTGAAAAAAAGATACAAGGTTAGACAATAAAAGATCTAGTAATGTAAAATCAGTGCCACACAAACATTTGAGAAACAGCTTTCATCAGAGCTGTCTAGCCCTAGATGTTTAAAATCATCTGTGTGAAAGGAGAGAGGCAAAAGAAGAAAATCACCTCTTTGTTCCAAAGGAAATGTTAGATTTTTGTACAATTATTTTAGTTTGAGTGGGTTGTGGAGAGCATTAAAGAAAATGAACAGAAAAGGTGTTTTCATCAGTTGTTAGTTCATGCTTGAAAAGCTCAAATACTGTTTCATTTTAATAGTTCAATCTCAGCATCTGTGTACTCCTCGGTGCAGAATACAGGCACTGACAATGTAGGGAAAAGAATGTGTGAGGCTACAGGTAAAGGAGAGCAGCACAACCGGCACTGTCAGACAGTGTTTTCCCTCCCGCTGCAGGGGCACAGCAAGTTCTCACCCAGCGCCTGCAGTGGAACGTTTTTCGCTAACAGGAGCATGCTTTGGAGTGCACGCAGTGCAGCCCCGGCTGGGTTCCTGGCTCTTCAGTGGTGGCTGAGTGACTTGGTACTGTTCAATATGGTTAAGTAGCAGGTACATCAGCTATCATAATTTAAAAACAAAAACACAAACAAACAAACAAAACAAAGGACACACTATAAAACATATTTGTTTTTCTTTTGAAAAGTGTGGTTTTGTTTAGATTACAACTTCTGTTGCTGCTTTGCAGTGTGTTTTGGAAAACTCGGGACCTGCTCCTACCATGGGATGCATATCCTCTGCAAAATACTGCCTGCCCTTACTGGCACCAAGGGTAAATCATAGGAGGTACTGAGCAAATCACAGAAGCAGGCCCTTATTCACTATGTCATCCTGCTGTTAAATCTTCGCTAAAATGTGAGGGGAGACCTCGAGGCTTTGCCTTTTGCTGTTTGGGCTTTTCATAAAAATTATCAAGTGCATGGATGGCAAAATGCAAATCCATGAGGGTTTGTGTTTTCTGATCCAAACATGAATTTATTTAAACAGGGAACCCCGTAAGTGTGTTAGAATACTAAAATACAAGAGATCATGAAACTACAGAGGATGATACTCATTTTTCAGCAATAATGATAAGAATATTAATACTTAGCTGGGAAACGGTAAACAAGCAAGTTAGCTGCAGAAACTATTTTAATCCCACACCTGCTTACAGAAAATACCATACATATACATGGCACTAATTTGCAGCTGTAATGGAAAATAAAATCTAAATTTTATGTCTTGGTTCTATCTATCTGAAGAAAAATCCAACATTGCATTAGTGGATACTCTATGACTTAAGGAATAAAATACCGTACTGTATATATTATGAAAGCTATACCTAGGTAGTGAGATTCATGGCACACACTCAGCTACCCTTAAAGTAGAAAACCCTGGATATCTAATAAAATGCACTTCTTGACTCTTTGGATGGGACTACATTTACAGCTAAAAGACCTCCAGATATTTCGTACAGCCTTAAACCAGACACCAGAATCTGGTTGGATTAACATGTCCCATCCAAGCTCCTTACACCATAATGCCCGCTTTATTCATATGAAAACACCATGGAGTTCTAGAGTGAACTTCTCTGTGTATCTGAAAGCTGACTGCCATTCATGGTCAGGATATTCCTTTCCTGAAATTAATCTAAAAATACAAATCTAAGATTTAAGGTTGCAGATTTCAAGCCAATTAATTACTTAAAATCGAGGCACAATTTTAAAACGCCCTGGGAATACTCATGTATTTAAAGAAAGGTGTATGCTTAACCTTCGAGAAATGAAGTTACTGTCTTTCTGACATGCATACATACTTGTCAACAGGACTCATATGCACATCAGAGGAACACACACAGATGAGTTTGCAGTTGCAAAAAGAGGACCTGAGCCTCACTAACTACATTAGAAGCCACATAAAAATGAGGACTGCACACTCAAAACTATCAGAGACCATTACAAAAAGCTAGACTTTCCTAAACTAGTTGAAACATAATACACAATAAACCAAATATCTTGTTCCAATGATGCTCCCTCAGAATAAGCTTGCTTTTGAAAGAATTTCAGTACTGAAACTCAGTAAAAATAATATATTATGCATATAATGTTTGTGTTAGACATCTCTTGCCTTTAGGAGAATACAGTCACCTAGTCTCAAACTGTTTTAATTCTGCCTTAAAAGACTTAAGGAAAAGAAAGATCGGTTTCTAAAGGTATTTTTTAGTTTTTATAGATAGATAGATAGATAGATAGATTTTTTTTTTTTCATTTAGAAAATACCATCTACTGGTATTTCTTTGCTGATTATTGAAAACAGCTGAAACTAACATGGTCCCTTTTTGTCCCCCAGTCATATGCTGGCATCAAAGACGCTGCTAAAGGCTGGGAGTGTTAGAGTTTCGTTTACCGCCAGAGCTTGGATCAATAAAGGAGAGCTTTTCCTGTGTGTCTTACCAAACCGAAGTCTCCTTGCACTTGCACAGTGCAAAAAAATCCCACCAGTGCCCATAAAAGGCGGAATTGAGATCCAGGCACCTAATATTTTTTTCAAAAGAGATATTGTCTCATACTGTTAATCTTCATTTTCAAAGAGAGGTAAAGAGGAAGAGGCAGGATTTGGCGCAGTCTATCACAGCGTTAACGAGGGGAAAGTGAACCTTGGGGCTGGCACACTCCGGAGCAGAGTTCCCACCCTCTGCCTGCTTTTGCCCATTGCAGCTAAGAGCTACTCCTTTAATTGTTCACCTGCTTCCAAAAAACAAGCATTTGTCTGTATTCCTGGGCTTAATAATTATAATTATAAATCAATGTGCATTAATAAAATAAGTTTATAAGAGCTTAGTTGGCTTGCTCTTTATGGCATTATAAAATACTCACATGTTATATGAACAATCCCAAGAGGCTTCTATTATCTATTCTCCAAATCATTTTATGATTATCATCTCATAATCATTTCAGAAAGAAATAGGCAAAGTATCTTTGTAAACATCTATTTAATTTCTCAGTATCGTAATTTGGAATTTTCTTTCCCCTGTCCCACTATGGATATTTAAAAATAATAAAAAAAATAAATCATCTGTCTGGCTTACAGGGCACGGGAAGAGACATTTTGGCTCAAACATGCATGATAACATAACATTAAGGACAGTAATGTAGCTGGCTTTGCATGACCTCAAGCATAAGGGCAACTCTTACCGAACAAGAAGCATGCCTTTAGGTGTCCCCAAATGTCTTGATGGTTGATGCTTCAACATAAGGATGATTAAGAAACCACACATCCTACCAAAATACTGCACTCTAAAACTTGGAATAAATTCCCCTTTCTCTAGCTGCAACATTTCTGAGCAGGGCTTTAGCACTCCATTATTGTGAATGTTTTTTGGCCCAAGGCAAAAAATATTGACAAAGTTCCACCTCCAAGACAGTTATTGTCTCTGTATACTTGATAGCAGCCTTCAGAAGTTCACCTGCCAGTATTAAATCCTTGGTTTGGGTGAGAGAAGTAAAAATTTGCTAGCATTCCAAGCTATTTTACTGTAGCAGCAGCTACAGCAGCAAATCAAATTGTTCTTTCAATTAAACCAGTTCAGTGCCTTAGAGAAGAAAGATCTAGCCTTCCTCTTCTCCAAAAAAACTGCAGTTTATGCCAAGTCTGAAGTTTTTACTACAACTGAGAGGAAAAGGCTCAGATGTTCTTATTCTAGTGGTCAATAACCCACGTCACAAAATAAAAAGTGTTTCAAGCCATTTGTGTATAACTGACAGTCTTTGCTAGAAGCCTATGACATTCAAGTAGGCTAGGTGCCAAGGTCTTCAAGGGGGCCATCACCAGGTTTGAACCTTCCTTTTGTCAGCTGCATGCACCAGCGGATTTGCTAGAAACTGGCAATCCACTGGAACATATCAGAGAGCAAGATCAAACAACGTGTCGTGATAATGTCCCAGATTTAAGCAGGCCAGAAAGAACACTTTGAGACGTACTAAAGCATCTCAATAGGAAGTACTCAAGCAAGTAAAATGGGAGCCTTATACCCAGGGCCTTCTAACAGTGAGGAAAGGAAAACACATTCATAGAAAGCAAGTATCACCATGACTGTTCTGAAGCAAAACACTGTGATGCAAATTTAGCTGGTTCTGCCTGAACAGCAAAATACCTTACTTTTCTACATCCCCTGCATAAAGACATCTATCCAAATACACAGCAACTGCCCCACATATGCACAGAGTTTGTTTGCACGTGGGATGCGGAATGACAGCAATGATTTACCTTGCTCTGTTTTCCTTTTGGGTTGTTTTGGGGTTTTTAACACAATTTTCACTCACTGGAAGGATCAGAGAAATAACTAAGACACCTGCTAACAGAATATATAACTGTCACTGTACCACAGAGGGGACTTGAAGAACTACGTGGCAGGGTCCCTGTAAATGAGATGGCCATGGCTACACAAGGATGGAAACCAAATGACCCCTCATGGGTAATCTATCCAGGTTAGAGAGGAGGTCATTGCAGGGGCACTACAGAAAGGCATGCACTCTGCATGGGAAAGCAAAAGAATGTCACAAACCAGAATTTCACAGGCTTTAACTTCAGAGACAGCAAACTCTTTCCCTGATGCTTTTTAAAAGAAAACTTTAAAATATCATAACACTGAGCCAACATCTTAGTTTGAAACAGAATGTCAAATCCTCTACACTTCATGTAAACGCTTCATTCTGCCATCATAGCTTGAGACAGGAGACAGCTTCAAATCAAGTATCTTTTATATTGACTCTACCACAAACCACTTTTTCTGCTGCTGTGCAAAAATGTGGCCTTATACTCAGAATGAACACATACCGGCACCTGCCCAGGATCAGAATCACAGTAGATGAGTTTATGATGTCCAGGCTCTGTAAGAAGCAAGCCCACCCCTCGACTCTCACTCAATTGAATGGAAGTTCAGGACACTCAGTATCTCACAGAATCAGGCCTTATGCTGGCATAAAAATGTTATCCAAAACTGCATCACTAAATGGATAACTATCACAGCTCAAGAGGAGACTCTTCCTCTTTTCTTGTCCCAAATTTGCTCAGTAGATAAAAATCTAAGTGTATCTCACCTACTTTACCTATACAGTATTTTCACTGGCCAACTTAGTACATTTCTGAAAACGGAAACGTTCCATTTCTCTTCTTAATTAATATTTCTACCATCTTCCTCTCTTCCACCATTTTCTCCATCCCTTCAGTTGCACACACAAACACACACAGACTCCCCCATGCCAAAGGCAGAAGAGTAAATCCAGCTTCTCTTCACTGATGATGGGCCCGGTTTTAATTTGTGCAATAGTCCTTTTGATAACAATGCCTAGTTAAAACATCCATTAAAAGTCTGTATCAGTCATTTAATGGAGGAAGAATCTAATAGGGTTCCATTGGAACTCCTTCATTAACTTTTAACAGTAATTCTTTCTTATAGTCAGTGTTGTAAAACAGGGATATTTCACAAATTTAAGACCAGCCTCATTCTCCATGGGGTGACAGTTAGGTCACCGCTTCCCAATCTTTTTTGGGTAACTACATCAGTTCACCATTTCAGCTGCAACAATCAGTCTCTTCACAATTTATTAATTGCAGCTTGTACTCGCTTGCTCTCACTAAACTCCAAATCACAAAGTGCCCTGAAAGTCCCAGTTGCACGGCTGGTCATAATGCATATAATAAAAAGCATAGCCACCAGTTTCTAAAACAACATATTACCGTCCATTAACAACAAAGGACCAGACCTACCACAGTAATTACTGCTCTGTCTAACTTTTATTCAGGAACCTAAACTCTCAGCCATGGTGATGAGCTGGCGTCTAAAGAGATCTTGGCAGATCTGTCTAAAAACTACATGATATCTGTACCGGTATATATAGCGGTTTCCAGAAGAAAGAACTGCTGTATAGGCAGTATCTCCTTCCACACTGAGGTTTATTGGGAAAAAACAGCAAACCACAAAACTGAGACCACCTTCCTGTATTCATTAGCCACTCTATGCTGTTACAGATTGTCATCTTGGCAATTATATTATGCTTTTTTTTAAGTAAATCTCAAAATCTTTAACACAGAAAGACAACTATGGCTAACTTCATTTTACAAGTGCAAAAGCTAAGGCATAGGAACAGCGTCCAGGTCTTCTAATTCCCAGCCTTCAAGAGCGATGTTGAAGGCACTGGGAATTAGCAGTGTTCCTTCAGGACTAGCTTAAAATAAGGGAATATTCTGGTTCTTGGCCAGACTCTGGATGGTGGAAGTACCGTTTAACTCTCTAGCGTGACGGATCTCCTCCAGCTACAGAAGCATGAGGTACAGGTGCATGCGGGAAATGAGAAGGGATTTACTCGAGAGATTCCAGCCTGAACAAGCGAATTGCCGTAATGGAACAGGTCAGGACCCCCAACTTCCACTGCTGGCTTCAAATCCCTCCGCCCACAGAAAGCAGGGGGAAATGTTGTTGAGATTATCCTCCTGTCACATTTTCAGAACTAAGAATTTCATTAATCACTGAGGAGTCCAAAGATCCTGTAAATCTGATTCTGTTTGCGCTTCCACCGGTTTGACACTGACGCAGCTGTGAATCCATCGGCTGCAAATGAGGTACCCCAAATTGCATATGCATAACTAAGAGAAATCAAGTTTGTAAATGTTATGATTTCCTTAGTCTCAACCGGCAGTTTCGGCAAACTTGAGCAGGAGCCCTGAAATCAACCTGGCTTGTGTAGCAGAGTCTCTTCAGAAGAAAATAAGAATGAAGGCAATTTTTTTTCCCCATTAGATCCTGCACAAGCTTTAAAAAAAAAAAAAAAAAAAAAAAAGGCAATAAAATGTCCCTACAATACCTGTGGATGTATACACACATTTCTCAAGAAGTAGATTCATTCAGGTTTTGGCCTTGTGCTTCATGATACACTAAACTAAGCAGATGTTTTACTACCACCCTACACAATTTTACTCACAAGTTTGTTTATACATAAATAGACACACACACACACACTCAAAAGCTTTTCTCAGGCTAGATAATACACCCCAGAAGCGCAGACAGAAAATGGAAAAAGAGGAAAGAACAGTCATCTCTTTCTTCACTACTTTTATTATTTGGAAAAAAGACAAGAAGAAGTAGTTCTGGGAGCCTAATTTTTTGTTTGGTTTTTTTTCATCCACTTGTTCATCACAGCCAACTCTAATGAAGAAACTGGAGTTATACCTAGGAAAGGTCAATCAAAATAGGTAAAATGGGAGGCCAAGGTACAGACTTTTTAAGAAGAAGAAAAAGGGTCTCACCAAAATACATTATCAAGACAGAATTAATTTTTCTACATGCAAAATCACCTAAGCTTCACCTACGCTTTTGGAGAACGTTTTTCAGCTGACTCAATAGGAGCATAACCACTGGAAAATGCAACAACTATTTCTGAATAGAATAGTAGAGGTTGTTTTCTCACATAGGAAACCTGTGACAAGAATATATCACAGGAAAAACTTAAAGAAATCTGAATTTAGCCATTCAGTCTTAGGTTACATCAGGATTACACTATGAATGCTCTACAACCCATTTTCCACCACGCAGCTACACTTGTATCTGCCCCTCCCTTCCGTAGCTTACCACCCATTACTGCATCCTTGAAATTGTACGTGATGATTGCACATCTCAGCATCTCACTTGCTGAAAAAAATAAGTGGCAGAAAGAGTAGCACAGTAGCAGATCTCTGGTGCTACTGAAACAAGAGCATAGAGAGAAAGGCTGGTTTAGAGAAAGTCCAAGTCATCTTGTTTTCAGAAGAGAAAAAATTCTTTGAGACAATTTTCTTTGGGAAGCAGGGAAACTTGGGAATAGATTTATCCTCAGTGGTTTAGCATGCCAGGCAAAGATGAAGGCTGATAGGATGAACTGTTGGTGCTTTAGTATCTTTTTGTGTACCAAGAGACATCTAAACTACTTCAATGCTAGCATGCCGGGCAAAGACTACGTCTCTAACTACAGAACAGCAAGTTTCTAAAGGAAATGCGTCACTTCAGAACATTTCACTGTACACTTGTACAGCAGCCACACTGGTGCTCAGTCACAAAGCACTTCCAAGGAACTGCATTCAGTTTGCGAAAAGAGGGGTCGCTCAAGCTCTGCTTATTTCTAAGAACAAGCCTAGCTGCACCTGGTGCGGACTGTCAGTGAAAGCAGATCCACGCTATGATGCTGAGACTTTGCACAGAAGCAGCTGAGGAATGGAGATGTGTTCTGTTTGATGATAGGAGAGCTAATCCCCACTGCTGTGGGAGGGGTAGCCTTCAGCAGAAGGGCAGCAACAAAACAGTGGTGGTAGTAACAAATTTTCAGTTATGTTTGCTACATCTTTGGTCTCAGCAAATGTACTGCAGCACTGACAGTGCCATAAACTCAAAAGGCTTTGGCAAGATGCATATAAAATACAAACACGCAACAATCAATCAAAGGCACAGAAAGATGGAAATGGGCAGGGTGGCACTGTGCTGAGGAAGAGGATTAGAAAGACTATACATTTTGCTGAATTTTCCCTAAAACTGCTACAAGAAGTATTCTCCAGTCTAGAAACCCTCTCTAGGAGGAGTCAAAAGAAGTTAGATTCTTTTCTAAAGTGCAAAGCATTACATGGATCCTCCTGGTTCACTCCTATTTCTACATACTAATGTTTTATTTCTGTGTGCTCTTTTCATAAAGAAAATGCAGTGCATAGGGACAAACCTTGAAAGATGTATCTGATCTAAGCAAAAGTTAAGTTGGAAGTACAGCACATGAAGGAGGGCTTTCCACATGTAAACCAAACAGTTAATCTGAGGAACTGGGCCGTTCACCTAAGGAAGGGAACCGTACTTCATCAGGATCTACTAGAAATTGGGAACCTCCTAAAAGCAGATGCTGCTGATTACATAAGGGAAAAGAAGGAAAAAAGATTAATGATAAAATTTATCTCTGTCCCAGATAGATAACGGGTTAGATGACTGTTTGTTTGATCATCCAACTAAGTTTTTACTCCATCTACCTGATCCCTAATGAAGCAAATTAAAAGTTCAAATGAAGAAACTACTCTTTAAATATGATGCCACTTAGCAAAATACAGTATAAATCATATGCTACATACTGCCTTTAACAGAATACATACAAGTGACAATCCTTACAAGAAAGCATGAGAAAAAAGCAGCTCATCATGGGCTATCAGTGGAAATGTAAGTCAGCGGGAAGCTGCCTAGTCTAGAGGGATAGGTGCGATTTAGTGAGGGACAGAGCACTGAAGAAAGTGTCATGGGTTGGGACTATACTCCTAGCCCTACAAAGTTTGCTACAAGACTTCACCTTTATAGTGTCATTCCTTACCTTTTACTCCATATTAGCCGCCTTCATCATGACTGTATACTTTGGGGGTAGAGTCTGTGCTCAATGTTTCTAAACAGTGTCTAACTGAATGTTAGACAGGCTCTGATCTTGACTCGGAGCCTCCAGACAACAAAATGCTTGTTTCTCAAATCAAAAGTAACAAAAGCAATTTTACAAATATATAAATGCAACTTAATACACAAAGCCAAAGACTGTTTAGAAATCTAGCTAACAAGAAAATCCAGGATTTAGATATTCATGTGATCTGCTACCTTTAATTCAAATAAACCAGGCAAAACCATCCAAGTGAATCTGATGCTCCATTTGTCTTGAATACAAAGCCATTCCCACTACATTACTCAATCACATTCTTATCACTTGAGCATTAACTTTATTCTAAGATTCCATTTCAGTACAACTAAATGTAGCAGACACCAGCAGGACTGCCAGAGATGCATGAGCATAAGGCTAATTTTAGAAATTTGTTTAAGTTTCTTTTCTTTTTTTTTTTTTCTTCCTAGGAATGCGTCAGTAAAGGAAACCCATCAGCTTTGGAGAGCACCAAAATTCAGAAGAACAGAGGCATGTCTCTGCAGGTTGATAAAAAATTCTTCATGTTACACAGAATACAACCACCCTGTACAAATACAGGCCAAAGAGTCAAAAAAAGTACACAGTCTATTGGATACACCTCAACTGCAGAAACACCTGTGTTAATTACATCACTGACACAAAATAAGTGCACAGTAATCAGACAACAAAGTGTTAACAGTCAGTGAGTTGCCATGTAATTACCGTTGCATCCAATGGAGTTACCCAGTACTGTATGTACTGCATTGTTCCTGTTATTATGTGGTAACTATCAAATTACCACGTGTCATCACTGTAACATTAGGTTGATCCACTATGGAAATTCATTCTGTTCAACAGCAGTTTAAATTCTTCATTTTGTCCCTCTGGTGATGTGGACAGGTGGATTACATACTGAGCTATACTAAAGGTTAAAGGACTAGGTTAGGCACTTCATAGATTAAACCTGATCAAACAGCCTGATTCTGCCACCTTTTTCCACTATGAGTTTCATTACTCTGCTGCAGATGGGATAATACTTGACAGGGTACTACTATCTGTCCCAAAGTGATCATTTTCTCCTTAAATTTCCTGTAAAACTACATCAACTTTCCCTCTCTACAGCTATAGTAGTTACTATCTTAAAAAAAATAGAGTAGAAAAGCAGGTTTTGCTTGCTGTAAATGGAAGGGAGTCAAAGATGTCAGGAGATCCATTTAGGACTCACACTGTTACTAATCTATTTTACTGAGAAGACATACAGAAAATAATACTATGATGGGAGGAAAGAGTATTAGGGTTTTTTTTTAAAGGGACAAACAGAAATAGATACATCATTATAAGCTTTGGTTCACACGTTTTCTGCATCTATATTTCTGTGGAGAACAAAATTAAGTGTTAGAAGTGTTCTAAAATAACATTAGGAATACACACACAAGTCTTGGAAAGGGTCCAAGTGAGGGAGCAAAACTGCAAGTGTAGCTCTCAACCTGGGAACCTCCCACACTACAACAAACTCATTAGCAACTGCTAACAAGCCACCTGGTGTGAGCTACATGATAAGTGAAAATACGATGGCGAGGATGTTATGAAAATGGTTATCACCCATCAGTGCATTCACTACAAGGAGTATTTTGCACATGTATTTTACATTAACACTTGGAAGGTGCTCAGATGTTATGTGAACGGGAGCCCACGCAAGAGCCCGCTCAGATGACATAGTGGTTTCAAGGGCACAGGATTGTTCACTATTAGCTTAAGTGACATATAAATAGGTGCACAGCCAAATTCATACACACATGAAAGTCAAAGACGTTAAGGGGACAAAGACAATTGGGTAATTATGTAAATAAAATTTGAAATATGATAAAAGATTTATCAAAATGAGGAGAGAGTCTTTTCTAACCATGATTAGTTAGCACATAGCAGAAACCCTGAGAAGACAAGACAATTACTGTTTCACACAGGTTAGCAGAATAAGAGATACCGTCTGGGGAAAGTAAGATTTATCGACAACTACCATGTGTCATCTTCACTAGGACTGGCCTCAGGTTTGCAAGTGTGTCTGAATTAACATAGAGGTAAGACACACCTTTTTTTTTTCCTTCCGAAGAAAAGGCCTGAGGTCTCAGAAAAACCCATGGTAACAAACATTTTCTCTGCAGAACACTTCCACCTCAACAGCTGCAGCTCATGGTTGAGTTCTTCGAAACAGTTAATTGATAGGCAAAAGTAGTCCTCTGGCTACATCTGGTTAAAAATGGCTTGAAGGCACCTTTTTCCCAAAAATGGCTCACTTCCTTTTCCCTTTGCAGTTTTGCACAGAGCATTTGTGACCCCTTGCTACATCTCTGTCAACCTGCCAGCGGCTCTGTGGCTCAAGATTACAGCACTGGATATGCATGCAATTTTCAACTATCAGGAACTAACAGCAAGTTAGCAACTGTACGTTTATTGACAAATCACGCATTGTTATCTCTTCAACACTTTACCTCCCACCTTCTTCAGTATTTTCTAGAATCCTTTGCAGAATCCAGCACCCCTTGGGCGGCAGTTGTTTCAAAGTTGTTTAATAGGGAATGGCGGTCGGTGGAGCCAAATGACAATTGGAAGGATAACTCCTTGCAAGCAATTTCAACAGAAGACAAGAAGCAAGGAATGGAAACAGATTCACGTCCTCGTATTACATCTAGGTTGTTCTTACACTGTCAAATATAGCGCCTCCAAATCACAAGTGATATTGCTCTGTTTATAGTAACAAACATGGTGGAACGGTGTACGCATAATTCAGGAGGTTCCACCACTGTGTCCTCTGGCCCCTCTCTAAAGGGAGACAGTAAAACAATAACAGTGTCCTAGCCTTGTTTACACTACATCTTGCACCATTTACTACCCCAGCAGCGAGACATGCACCTAATCAACTGAACTGTAGCCTTTTACAACAGTTTTGCTGCTCAAGATCTACTCTTGTCTCTAAACGTGCCAATGGGATTGAGTTTAAAAAGATCCGTGTTACTGAACTTGACGTCACATCTGAGAAACTGCCCTGCTAAAAACCGTTTCTGTACAAAGAACTTCTGTGCGAGCATGCGACTATTTCTGTGATGCAATGACCAGCATCTCCAGCACTGGGATCTTCCCAAACATTGCCTTAAACAAAAGCTTTGGAGCTAATGCTACCTGTGTTGCTCATGGAAAGTAATGAACCAAATTATGGGAGAGGGAGAACAAGGACTTTGTCTCTTTAATTTTGCATGCATGATAATGTTTTTAACCACTAAGGTCATACCTGCATGTGATGACTGACAACTTTTCAGCTTGATTCAAAGCAAACAGCTGTTGGTTTGATTGCCTAGCAACTAAAAGTTGATGGATGACCCTTAAGATGGATAACTACCATAAATCACCTCATTCAGACTCTCAGGGAAAAAAATTAAAAAACAATGGTTTTCATGACATTTGCTGCACTCCATAATGTGCCATGATAAATTTGGCTGCCTTATGGATGCACAGTTGTGGCTGCTGAAATTAGACACTTTTGTTTTCTGCATTCTGCACTTCTTGTAGCCCCCTCTGTAAGGTGTGTTCATATTAATATACTCCACTGTCAGAAGAAAGCAGAATACCAGAAGCTACTGTCAGTCACCACAAGGCAGGGAGAATCTGTATTGAATCTCTGCATCACCAAACAGCTTTTAATCAGGAAACAGCAGTCTTATATCATAGCTATGGCACTGGGCTACATGCATTAATAATGGTTACAATATATTTAGTGTAATGACTTGACCCCGGTCAACATTATTGATGCTGTGATTAATATGAATTTGATAAACTGCTTCCTCTTTGAAGACTTTTTGTATGTTTCTCAAGCAAGAGAAAAATACTTTTTATGTATAAGTAAATATAGTGGGCCTTCACAGAGGCATTCTGATCCCAGCTGCACAGGTGTAAAAATAGATTTCTCAGGATTTATACTAGTGTCCCTGAAATCGAAATCTCAACCACGAGAAAGAGAAAAGGGAAAAAAGAAAAAAAACATACCCTCATTTTCATCTCATTAATAGAAGAAAAAAAATCCAAAATCCCCAAACCACGATTCTAAATGGAAGGCCATATTCCTCCCAGAGAGTGTTCAAACAGAAAGGGACATTCCCTTTTATTGTTCTAGATAATAGGATTTCTCTGTTTGTTATGTACAGAATACATATGCATTCAAAAACAGATGTTCATAATTGTTTCCATTGTTTGGATTTTTTTTAAACTCTTGAGCTTGACTATTCATATGAAACCTCTCGTACTGAATTTGGTTTATGACAGCAAAATGATTTCTGGTTCTGTTTAAAGAAAAAAAAACAAAAACAAAAACAAAAAACCCCAACCAACAAGGAGATCGTTTGGTGCAAGTTTTAGTATATCCTTGTGGAAGTGCTGCCTTAAATGCTAGTATGCGAGGAATTCACCAGGGACAAGTGTGGTAAGAGCTACCTTCCTCTTAGTAAATACATGTCAGCCCACATGAATAAACTGCTGTCCAATGCATTCTTTTGTATGATACAGTAATTCCCAAACTGTGATACATGACCCACTGAAGGGGGGCAGGTCAAGAGGGATGCAAGCTATGATCAGAGGCATGAAAAAGAACTCCAAAAACTGAATCGGTGGGAAATGGAAGGTATCAGTGGAAATCAGAAAATCAGAAATCAGATGGAAATGGAAGATAAGCAACTTCACCTAGGGAGCAGGCAGTTACCTGAACAAAGTAACTGGGAAAATGATGCTAAGGGAAGAAAGTTTCAAGGTGGGACTGAGCTGTCAGAACATGTGGGGGAAGCGTGCTTGACACCTGCTGGCACTGTATCTAGACCTATGCTACCGGTTTCAAGAACCTCCCCCTTTACTGAAGTCAGTTGAGCATTTTCTGAATTCAGGTTAATTCATTTCTAAAAAATCATGTTCCAAAGCATGAAACATTCTAATAAATGCATGAAGCACGCTGGCGTGCTGGTGGTACTAGATTAGAAGTAACACTTAGCTGAACCATGCCTTCAGATTTTCAGCAGGTTGTAAGCAGTTTTCTAAAACATATATTCTGAAAATACGAGGTATGTTTTCACCTGCAAGATCCCGATCTACGTTTCTTAATTTTACATAAAAGTGGAATGTAAGCACAATATTCACAAGGCTGTGGAGGTCTGCTGCATTTCTCAACAACCAAGAAAGCTCATGCTCCACCAGGTACTTGTGCAATTGACTAGACGCTCCACTTGTGTAAGATACCTCAAGCAGTAAGTGAACATGTAGTTTAGACACTCTTTGTCTCTCCCAGCAGAGACGAATGTGGCAATGTAACAATGCTAGCTGTAATGCATTTATTTGGAGCTTCTGAAATTTCAGATCACAGCATTCTATAATCAGTATTTTGCGTTATTCAGCCACAGTACCCCTTCAACTGAGAATCTAACTAGTGTAATTCACACAAACAAGGGTCACAAGTGCACCTAGATATGTTTAACATAAAAGCACTTATATACATATAACATTCAGACACGATCTCTATTTATTGTCTCAGCTTTAAGTCTCATATGCCTCTGTGAAGGACCTGCTAAAGAGGACAAGACGGCATGCTGGCCCTTTAAAACTGAAATGCTTGTTTCCTTTCTGTAAGAAAAGTAAATCATGCTATAGTGAGTGGAGCTTTGAAAAAGCATCCATCCATTAAAGTTCATGGATCCTCGTTTCCAGATTGTCCCTCCCCTGGCTGTGTCTCAAGTTACAGCCTTGTACAATCCAAGTCTAAATAATATTCACTATGATAAATGACACCATAACTCCGATATCCACAATCAATCTTTGCTTTAAAGATACATCCATCTTCAATAATGTTGATGGGGATTCTGTAAAATGGGAAACGTGACTGTTTTCCCGACCTCCTAACAGTGGGGGAAGGAAGCTCTGAGTGATGGCTGTCAGCCCACATCTGGCTGCAAAAATAAATTAGCCTTATGTAGACAAATGAAAGGACCAGCCCTGACTAGAAAACAGCCACTCCTGAGCAATGGCTAATTTATAGGACTCCTTTCTGGAAAGTTCCTAGCTGAAGCTACAGTCTCCTTAGCTATCTCTTTAAATGATATCTGATGCTGTAAATAACTTCAGTGTGGTAGGAACTATGCAAAGTACAAAGAGTGATTTGGTGGGGGAAGGGGAGGAGACAATAACTTTCTCACATTCTTTGTACATGATCAAGATGTAAAATTCAGCCACTTAAAACACACTTGCACACACACGCAAACAAAAGTTTTGTTTCTGCAAAAATGTTGTTATATTTTGAAAATATGCTCTTCTTTGTTTGACAGAAGATTATTTTCTACTTTAACTCCTTTGTCATCTCCTGGGCTGCAGGACTGAGGCAGCTACTTTACAGAAATTAAACTATTCAGTGCAAGCAACACCTTGAGGTTTGGGGATCATTTTTTTCCCCCATTAAATGCTATCAACTTTTCTTTCTCCTCACTTTGCCCCCTCCTGCTGACAGAACAGTTTCATGAGAGACACGGTGAGTCCTACCAGGTCAGTTCCTCTACGCAGGTGCTGTGCAGCTCAGATGTTGTGAAGTGGCACATAGAGAAACTACCCGCGGTATTTATTTCAGCACGTGGTTTCAGAATAACCCAAAGGAGAATTTAAAACGGTAAGGTGGAAGAAGACTCCCTCTCCGTCTCACTCGCTGCCTTACACGAAGCACAAATCTCTACCTGTGCACAGGACAGTGGCTACCCTTTTTTCACGACTGAAATGCTTTATTACCTTATTCTTTATGTCTTTGACCTTGTTCTGCTGTAGAAAAACGTAGGACTTTAATTCTCATAGCGTACAATATATGGGATTTTAAAAAAAAAAAAAAAAGTCATCCTTTCCAGGAGGAGTGGGGAAAGGGATGAGGGAGCAGCCCGGTGCATGTTGTTTCCGCAGGCTGGCTGGCCGGCACGGCACCTGGGCACGGCGGCTCCCAGGGGAGGTCCAGCAGTGCTGGGGAGGGCTGGCGGCAGCCGTGGCGGCAGTGAGGGTTAATTCTGTGAAGGTTGAAGGACTTACAGTAATGCTGCGAAGACAGAAACATCACAGGCTTTCCTGGCAAGAGGCTCGCAGAGGGTAGGAGGGGACTGCGAAATGAACTCTCTCAGGCTTTGTCGTGTGCGTTTCCCAAGGCCCGGCCTGGCCCCTTTGATAAATGACACATGTCATTCTGTCAGGGGCTGACACTGCAGCTGGGAGGGCCGGTGATGTATGGCTCCGCTGAAAAGGAAATCAACTTTTTGGCACCAAGTAAGACTGTGCCCTGTGTAAGGATTTTGTTTCTCAAAAAGTGAAAGATAGACTTAGGATTTAAAAAAAAAAAAAAAAAAAAAGTTGAAAAACAGATTGAACGACAGCTTACACTTAACATAAATTAACTCGGTAATGGTGAAATGTGCTAGCCTGTGATAAATAAAAGCTACATTAGTCAATTATTAATCACACTCCAACTTGTAGCCAAAACCCATGACTTAAATCTGAGGCCTGAGCTGCCTTACAAACAGATAAGACAGTGTTTGATAGATGTCTTGCATAGTGTAATCAGGAAGGAATCAAAGGCTTAGTGGTTTAACCAGGGGGGGTGTGGAAGGTTCTGGAAACTGAGACTGGGTAAAGTGGATAACTGGATTGAAAGCGCCCTTTCACTGGGGATACAGTATATCTTTTGACTGCTTAAAAAGAGAGAGAGAGAGAGAGAAGGGGGGAGAGAGACATATCTGAATTTGGTTTAATCTTTTTTTTATGTACAGGAATGTCTCGAAACTGTATGTCCCTCCCCCACCTCCCACCACCACCACTGTGTTAAATCATTTAAATCTGATCACTATTAAATGGATTCTCACCGAGACATCAAGTGTTTCAAATATGATCGTTTTGCACGGATTACAATTTAAGCATTTTATTTAATCGAATGAACTTGCATCAGGCTGCAACACATTCATGCAGCTACAAGCTGTAGAGAAAAAGCACAAAGCTGCATAAACTAAACGATTCCTATTCAACCAGACTGTAAAGACAAAATAAAGGATTTCAGATACACAGAAAAAACCTAAACATCTAAAAACACTGGGGGGGGTGGGGGGGGAGGAGGGAGAAGGGATGCAGTCTTTAAAAACCAGCATTACGCCAATGTGAAAGGCTGAACTTGAGCATCACCTTGATGAGATGCTATCACAGAATAGCTCTGCTTTTTGTTTATCCTCTATCTGCAGAGCAACATGATGGACACTGAACCCAAAGGTGACTTTCATCCCCTGACCAGAGAGAGAACTAGCGCCACGTAGCACTAAAATACCACTCCTACAGGTTCAGCTGACCTAAACCACTAGCCTAGACTTTCTGGAGGCCCTCAACCCCGCAGTGAAATTCACACAGGATGCGAGTTTCGCCATCTTCCTCCCCACATGGATGCTCTCACACCTCCTCCACGCCACGCAGAACTCTGCGTAACTGAAAATAAAAGGTTTTGTCTGATACACAGAGCCTTGAACAGAAGTATTTCATGGATGAATCGTAGCCTCAGCTCCCGGTCTAGCAATGGGCTGTACGTGGGCGCACCCCTGTGACTGCACAAAGCCAGCTGCTGGTTCAGGGTCTTCAGGCCAGCTAAGTCGCCTTCCAGCATCGGTTGTGTGTTCAGCAGCAATTAACAGAGAGCATCCCTGGGATGGGGGCTCACAAAAGTGCTATAGCCCCTTCCTGATTCAGGCCTTAATGAGCACTGCTATCAGCTGGAACACTGTATAAATGTTTGTATCTCAATCAGTAATTTACATATGCTTTACATCATTTTTAGTGATGTACCAATCACACTGGTTCATCAAGGACTTGTTTAACTCTCCTGAAGCCTCAGACACAGTGTGTAATTGTGGTACCGCACAACTGACTGGAGTTTTTAACCAGGACACAAAAAAGACGCAGATCCCAATGAGGAAAGTAAGCATTCACAACATCAACCATGAAGGACTTTCTCAGACAATCTTCCCAGCCACAAAAACGCTGCAGAAAAAAACTCTGACCTTTAAAAAAAATTATTTACCTTTTTCCCCTTCCCCTCAGCACATTACTACTTTAAACTACAAAATATGGTAACTTTTAAGTGTTTCTACATGGGACAGGGTCCTACTGTGCTCGGTGCTGTACACACACGCTAGGAAACAAATGAGCTTTTAATGTTAATCAAGTGAAACGGCATTCTTCAGTTTACATATGCTGTACATGCTTGGCTTTTCTAACAGTACAAAGATGAAAATAAAAAGGAAATCATCTGTAACTGTAAAAATTACACCACCAGTTACAGCCAATGTTTAAAGCTGTATACATTCATATGCATGTATGCAGGTACATTTAAGCACATACATTCTCTTGCCCTCCAACCTGCCATCAGGATTTTACATTATAAACTAATGTATTACTGTAAAGTAAAATATTTCTTTACACAGTGGTGTGGACTTGCCAGTAGACCCCAAAAGTAATCCAGCTTACCTCAGTTTTTAGAAGTAAACTAACAGTTGCACTCAAGTAAAATCTCAGATAATCTCAACCAGCTGAAAATGACAGCAGTTGTCTAGATCACAGCAGCTATATACCCACTCACCAACTTCAAGGTGGTGCAGAGAGTACTTAATTGAGGAATTTAAAAACAACGACTGAAAAAAAGCACAAATTTCAAAGTAAATGAAATAGGAAGACCCTTTGAACCCCAAACTTTAGTGACAGCCCCGACTGATAGTACAGCTATTTTCTCAATACGTGTAAAATTTGTCTATGGAAAGAAAGATAAGGAGCAGTGTGTATTTAAAAACATGTGCACACTGTCTGATGTTTTAAACTTTTGCCTTCCTATTGCTAAAATATCATTTTTTAAGTCTGTAAAATTTCAGATAGTGTGCAAAATGTTTATATATTACCAAGGTCTCCCTTTAAAAGGTTTATACTTTTACTTTATGACCTGTCCTTGATTTGACACTTCCGCTCATCAGAAAGGGATTTATAAAATAATCCTGAAGGTGAGGAACAGACATCTGTCAGGGACTGGCTGAGTTTCACTTTGCGAAATTTAAGAAGGGAGAGAAATCCTGTTAAGCTCTCTTTAGTCACCAATAGACATCAAAGGTAATAATTAAAAAAGACAGACGTCATAAAAATAAATTTATGTAGTTCTTTATAATGCACAAGCATTCTAGTGTGTAAAACATCTATTACAGTGAAAGAAAATAAAACATTCCAAAAGAGCAAAAATTTGTTTTGTTGGAGGTTTTTTTGCCTATTTGAGTAACATTAAAAAAAAAAACCCAAGTTTAAACTAAAGTCTTTCAAAACCTTTGCCATCTGTGGGTACATGAACTATGGATGACCCCGAATGATTTGCACTCTGCTCAGAATCCCTTAGAAAGCACGGGAAAAAGTATCATTAAGAATGACTGATGACTGCCAGTCATGGTTGACCTCACCCAAGCTTTGGTCTCTGCCTCAGTAATAAGCTGTCCTTTATTAGCACCAACACTCCATAAAAGGGGTGTGTTTAGTCACAGGATAGTGGCCTTCTAATGCTCATTGCTTCTCCCTGAAAGATTGATTAGTGCTCATTTTTACTGCCTTCACAGTATATACAGTGACAGTGCTGCAGAGTGTCAGGGCCTGCAATATTGATGATAAGTACAACTACAAACTAGAGGTTTGGAAAAGGCAGAGGACTGGGAGTTCACTCTTCTTTTCAACTGGAAAACACTACCAAAACAAAAAGGACAAAACACAAGCTTACACATGAGCTACCGATACGCTGGTAAAGATAAACTGAGGCTAGGGAATTCCCTCTCCCTGAATAAAGGCCGTTTAAAATACAAAACTTAACAGGAGAAAGTTTTTTTTTCATTTTGTTTTGAAAATGCACAGGCATTTTTCCTTTCACCTACCAGATGTTAAGGCAAAAAAAGATTACCCTGAAATATCATTCGTTATTTCTTATTTCAGAAGGGCTTTTAAGTAGTGACTTATGGGGCGGGGGGGGGGGGGGGAAATCTTTTGTAAGCACAAAAAGTGAACCTTCCTGATTTGGAAGCTACTGCAGTGTCCCTTTGCAGCAGCAGGTGCCTCTTTGAGGGTAAAAAGGAAAGGAAGCATGAAGAAAACATGTTGGTCATGTATCATCTTCTGCACAAATCTGCCTGCATTAACATGACTCCTCTGCAGCTTTTACTCTTACATTTGAAGTCAGTGGGATCTATGCAAATTCCTTCAATGAAATTAAGATCTGGAGTATAAACTGGCACCATCGGAGAAAAAAAACCTGTATGGTAGAATCATGTAATGTAGTATGCAGTTGTATGCAGTGCAAAGCATATCCAAAATAGAGCAAGACCCAGATGTGGTCCTTGCAAAACATCAGCACTGCAGTGATGAAAGAGCAGGTAAGGATTCATGAACTTTTTCATATTAAGAAATTCCAACCTGAATACATTACTCGGAAGAGCCATGCCTTGACTTGATTTAAAAAGTAGAACAGAATTGAAAACAGTCTTTACAATTGGTGTTTTAACCAGAGACTTTATAGCATACGAGGCCAGCTCAAAGTTATACTGTAGTAGTTTAATATGGAACAACTTGCCCATATGGCTCTTCCTGGGAACGAGTCATTTCACATGTTACAGCAAGATACAGCTGAAAAAAGGCATGTTTCACTGTTACTTTTATATAGCTGGGAACTTGAGCACAGCAACCTCATACCAAAAAGTATTACAGCAAGAGTTTACTGCATTAATAATAGGATGCCCTACTGCTGTGACACATTCTGTACTTTGAAATAAATATTAGTCACAATAGTTAGGTTTTAAATTCATATACTTTAAAGCTGAGCTGTAACTATGACACTTGCGATAGTGATGATTTGCCAATAAGGCCTATTAACCATTTCGCAAAGAGCTCCTTCTTTTATTCAGTCTGTTGTACTATCCTAACAATATCTAGCTGTAAAGACATTCTTACATTTAAAAAACAAACAAACAAACAATCAAAAAAACCCCACTAGCATTTGAAAACCGGATGCTGGAAATTCACGTTCACACTTTTGCATTGAATTATCATCTTTTGATTTCAGCACACAGAGCTTACTTGCAACTAATAAATAATTTCTTTTTCAATTTTAAAATAATAATTAAAAAAATCCTGTTACATGACTACATCTTATGAGACATCATGGCCCAAGTCCTGTGCCATGAAAGTCAATGGCATACTCTTTCATATACTTCTTTTGGGCTTTGGATCTGGCCCAGTCTGGAAAGCATCCATTCTTTTCATTCACTACATTTACCTTTCACTTTGTACATTCAAATAACAATGATTGGATGAAAAAAAAAAAAAAAAGGCAAAAGCTGAATATGAAACCAGTATTTTTAAATCAGGAAAATTTGCTTTTAAAAAAACGAATTAAAACTGTGGCTTATGTAGAAAAGCAAAAATATTACTACTACAAATCTAGACATTCGCACAGTTCCTAATTCTTTAGGTGGTTAAAACTGGCCCTGCTGTACAGAGGAAAACAGAGACAATGATAAGCAGCACTGTGACTATTAGCTTAGAGGGATTCTACTTGGCTATTTTCCTGCAGCATGCGCTGCAATCACAATAATAAAGAAATCCTGTATTCCACCCTAATTCACCGAGAAATAGAAACGCTGGAAATCTAAAATAATTAAGTCAATTCTAGGTTTTTCAGAATGGAAAGGAAGCTTCTTTTTCATATTAGCTTTGAATTTCACAGAGGTACAATAGCCATGGAAGAAAAAAAAAAATGTCCATCAACTAAAATAAACTGCTTAGTGCTGCAGCAGCGTGGTGAACAAACAAGAGCAAACCAAGAAATGAAACACTGGATGAAATAAAAATGAAAATAAATTAAAGGTTAAAGATGCAGTTTCGGTAACAGGCCTGCTCCAAGAAATACAAAGGGGGGGTATCTAAGTTATGGTCCGATAATTTTTTTTTTTTAATCTTGCTTTGTGAAAATACTGAATCTATAATCAGTTAAATGGAGCTCAGCGTAAGCCGTTGGTTAACAACTACACTAAGCTAGAAATTCAGCTTAGATACTGTATTCCCACAAAGAGAAGGATTTCCAAGCAGGTGCTCTACTGATGGAGCCCTAAATCGACAACTAAACTCAAAATTGGACTAATATGCCACAGGCAAATCTGAAGAGTGATAATTAGAACCCTTTGTTTCCATTATTGACTAGTTTTAATTTACAACACAAAATTAATATAGTCAATCAACAACATGAAA